>CM026569.1:15249616-15544616 GCA_015143295.1 Tetracentron sinense
AACGAGATCCAATGATTACTATCACACCAACTTTTTATGTATGGAAGAGCATTTAAGAATTTTTCTAGTGGTGTGATGGTGGTTATTGGATCTCACAATTGTATGATTGTGTGCATGTTTAAACATGTGTTCTTCTTCATGTCTCTCCCGAGCTCTTTTTTTTTTTCTCTCTCTATATATATATATATAATTATATACATATATTAACGAGTAAATTTTATAGGCATTTAAATAGTAAACTTAAAATCAATAGTCTATTTCAAAGTAAATTCCATACTGTTACCCACATGGTCAAATTTCAATACATAAACTTTCTAAGTCATAGATACTGCTACATTTGCATTAAAATTCTCAAGAAATTTGGGGAGTGTTTATGTGAAGCTTTTAAGGGTTTGAGAATGTGTGTTGTGGTATAGGGTGTGTGTTTTTCTTGCCTTGACTGCAGCTATCGCCTTGTGGTGTAGTTGCCTCTGCTATTAATCGAGAGAGACCCCGTGCCCTAATGCTGTGTATAGGACTCCAGACCAAAACACGTTAGGCTCGCACTCAACCTTATTTAGACGGGTTGCAACACAAGATATGCCCGAAAATGCCATCCAAGGTTGCTAAACCAAATTCGAGTCAAGAAAATAAAGATCACAGTGCCAAAAAATCAGCATGAAATGGGGCAATTTATCATTTTGTTTTTGGAATATCATTTACCTACGTTAGTTCTGGGTTACTGGTTAGCTCGGAGACTGTTGGACTGGAGCTCTTGCGATTCATTGCCCGGGGATTGGATCCTGAGACCGTCTACTGAGAGAGGCCACAGCCCGCCACTGGCGCAAGAGGCGGGTTGTGGGCAATTATAATCCATAAATCCACATTCTCACATTTTGAATTAATATTTCGTTTGTTTTGACGTAAAATAGGAGAAAACAAATTAATTCCATGGAAAATGCTTATTATGTGTATTTGTTTGTATAAAAAACCATTTGTAAGTAAAATGTTTTACAAAAAAAGAACCACTTTTTTGAAAAATGACTTACATTTTAAAAATTCATAAGTCATTTTCCCGTAAGATACCAACCTCTTTAAAAATATTTCAAAATTTAAAAAAAAACCTTTATCCATAAATTTTTTTAATTTTAAATATTAAATTAAAAAATTTCTACCTTATTTTCAAGAATTCAACCAAACACCAAAAACTTAGTAGAAGATTTGCCTTTTACCATAAAACCATTTACGTGCATACAAAAGGAGCCTAACCATGGTTAAGATTTACTCATACTAGGGTTAAATAATCTAACCTTAATTTTTTTTAAATTAACCTTAGTTATGATTTCACTCATTCATGTGGCTAATTTTTTTAAGATATTTTTCTAAAAACTAAGGTTAGATTATTTAACCCTAAGATGAGTGAATCTTAACCATAGTTAATGGGTCACAAAGAGCACACGTGGCAAGCTTGTGGAGGTGTGTGTACCATTCAACGGAATGTGCAATGCATGTTATCACTACCCTTTATTAAATGCATGTTATCACTCCCTAATTAAATGACTTCCCACCCTTCAGCTGAAGAGTGGTGCCCGAGGTAATCCATTGCCTTGAGGTAATCCATTGCCTTGGAGAAATGCTAGAGAGACTAGGCTTGCACCAAATTTACCAAAAAAAAAACACTGGGCAGACCTAGTAAGCCTTGCCAATACTAGGTCTGGCCGTGCACAAGTATGAAGTACCATCAAAGATACGCAAGTCATGAAATACTGTGAGGAAAAGACAGTGTAAATAGAAGGCCCTAGGATTCTCTCTGGCGAAGCCAGAATGGCTGTCTCAAGCAACCCAACCACACATTATGCACCATGTGGCATAAAAAAAAAGAGAGAAGTCATTTCAATTTCTCCCTTGATTTTTGACTTCTCCCCTCTTGACATCTCTCCCCCCCTTTTTCTCACACCACTTATCGCCATGTGTCGCAACATGTTTGGAGAAGTCAATAATAAGGGGACAATGATTTGACTTCTCCTACCACATGGCACACAATGTGCGGATGCCCGAGACAACCATTTGGCTAGAGAGAGAGACCTAACTAGAAATTACTACCTATGAAACCAAGCAATTGGGTGGACAAGTGGATTATTATGTTTGTGATGAGATTTCTACGCCTAAGAATTTAGTTGCCAGGATCTAAGCCAAGGAAAACACGATTATAGTAATGAGTTAGTAGAAGTTGATGGAGTTCATATATCAAATTGTGCATTATCGTGGTTAATACACACATGAAAAGTCTACCATGTGTGCATCACTTTTGTTCATTTTTCAATGCTTTTTTATTTTCTCACACAAAAGTCTTATTTCTTCTATGTTCAAAACAGTTCTGTGAGTAATGAAGGATTATGAGATAGTATTGTTGTCACCACACAATGGTAAAGCTCGCTGGTACTACCGTTCAATTTATATCAAGTGGTAGGCCACATGTGATATTACAATTGTCTCATTTGCTAACAATGAATGACCAAACCCATTTGATGTAATTGAACTGGACTTGAATTATTGTCCAAGTATTTTCTATTTAGTCTCTTAATATTAGCATACAATTTTTATTCTTTTGAAATTTCCAGGGCTTCTTACTAGTATATTATTGAATACTCAACAACTCATTGCCAACACAACGAACATCATAGCAGATCAATTTCTAATACCTGATTTACCATCACCTGGTGTGCAAGCACGCGCACACACACACGCAAACTGAACTTGCTTACTGAGAGTCCGAGAGTAGCAATCATTCCAAGCCCTGTAAATTATTGGTTTAGGGAATGGCTAATATAAAATTGAGAATGATGAACTCATGGGATACTCAAAATTCAACAATGTCTCAGCTTTAGATATAGAGGCAAAGATATCTCATGATCAAGCCAACCCTACACTGGACATTTCAATAGCAATGGTAAGCACAATGCTCCCTAAAACAATAGCACCAATTACAAAAATGCTGCTAACCAATTCAACCACTCTATGAGGGAAGATAGTTCCCTCCTAGACACTCCGCATTAGCACAACCAAAATATCTCTTTTTGCCAATTGATCCCCATAAATCAAACACTTATCACCACATGCATCTGAGTCTGTAGTATATGGTTTTGTTCATTCCCTCATAGGCATTACCTACAAACCGAGAAAATTTCTGAACAAAACTACACATCCATCAAAATGTCATAAATGTTTGAGAAAAAGGTAAGATATACATGAAAACTGCACATCCATGATCCCCCAGAATGTCATAAAAGTCTGAGGAGAAATGCAAGATATGTATGGACAATATTCGAGAATAAAGGTTGATGTTTACCACACTTGGACCAGACAAAAAGAAAATTTATGATACTGAATTCCATTCTGTTCATTTGGCAATCAAATTCTGATTCACATCTGCGAAATGACAAAAAGGGCACAGATGATTCCCCAACTCATCAAATAACCCATGAAACAATGGCACTCATACTTAAAACAGATTAGGAGATCTATTTTGAAACACTGAACTCGCCCAGAGAACTTCTAACCCAATAATACCAACCATGTTGAAGCTGAGAACATACATGAACCGCCGCCATAATGCTGTATTGTCACCTCAATATGAGATAGGCATAGGACAATTCTTAAATCAGTTCAAATTCACATTTGCGAACAATTTCCAGATCTAAATCTGAGGACAAAATATTTCTTTCACTTTCCAGAAATGCAAACAATAAACTTAATGCTATGTTTGGTTGTGTAGAGAAAATAGGTGAAAACATGGAAAAGAAAAAAAAATATTAGATTTTTAATACAATTCATCGTTGCATTTTGTCCAACTTTCTTAACTTTTCCATGTTTTCGCTTATTTTCTTGTCAACCAAACATAGGGTAAGGGTAAGCAATAGCATAAGAAAACCTTTTGACATGTCAAAAGGAGGAGAGAGGACATTCCACAACTTGAGAAGAACTACATCCAAATTCCAAACATAAATTAGAAGAAAATCGGTATGAAAAAGCATGGCCTGAAGGCCCTGAACAGGTCTCTAGTAAATCTTGTGCATAAGTAACACCGCAAAAGCATTTCAAATGCATGACCCTCTCACAGATCTATCGACGAGAGAAGACAGCACAAAGAAAGGAAACAGCAGTGACCTTATCTGAAACATGCAAATATTACCAAAAAGATGCAACAATTTACAAATAGTCCAGAAAATATGGCACCGAATATATTTACTAAAGAAAAAACATGGCACTGAATATGAAGCCAGTGGATTCAAACACAACAAAAACATGGTTAATGGATTTCCCTCATGGACATCTCCATCACAATCGAAGAACTGAAGGTTGGATGTCCATACAAAATGGTTTTACTCATTCCACATTGGGAGTTTCAAAATTGTGAGAACTTAACCTGACATTCTTCACAGATCTATTGCTGGGATTTTCAATTCTGTTTCAATTTTTAAGGTCAACTGATAGTTTCTTCAAGGTTGGTCAAGCTCGTAGTTGTGAATTCCATCTTAATCTCCATCTTTAATCCCATCAGATTCCGTGATACAAGGTTCTGAATATTGATATCACATGTCATTTTGAGCCGTGGAAAAAAGATATATCAGGGATATTTCGCAAGATATATCGATATCGTGGGAACAATATCGCACGCAGGGCTGTCAAAGGGCCAGATAGGGGTAGGGCTGGGGTCAGCCCTAGCCCTACCCTTCCCCATAGTTTTAAAACTCGCCGAGTCGACTCGAAACTCGGCCGAGTCGACTCGGCTCGGCCAGGTTTCGAGTCGAGTTTCGAGGAAAACTCGGTTTTGTCGAAAACTCGCCCCGACTCGCTCCGACTCGCCCCGACTCGCCCAAGTTTTTGCACATTTTTTTTAAAACTAAAAATTGAATAAACTGCCTACCCGATTGACTAAATTATGTTTTTTTTCTTTTTTTTGACACACCCCACTCATTTTTAAGTATAAATACAAAACAAAAGGGGGATGTTTAATATATATTGAATTATATATCTTATTTTAGGCATGGTTTATCATTAATTTTGAATCTATACCATATATATTATTAGAAAAATATTATATATGTCCGAGTTTTAGGTGTCATTACTCGGACGAGTTTTGCCCGAGTTTCCGAGTTGACTCTACTCGGCAAGTTTCCGAGTCGAATCGAGTTTTCGGGTTTAAAAACACTGCCCTTCCCTATAAGAGTAGTGCCCTAGCCCTTCAAGGGTTGGGATTGATTAGGCCCTAGCCCTCCCTCAAGGGTTGGGGCTGGCCAAAGGGCTGAAAGAAAGAGTGGGAATTTTTTTGTCAAGTTTATAATATATAGTTGTAATGGTAGAAATACCAATATCAGTAAGCATTAGACAATTTTTTCCGATATATCTAGAACCTCTTAGCCTGAAAAATTGGCTTTTTCAAATTATCAAAGAGTACCAAGACCCTTTAATCTCTTGTTTAAATTTGAATATGAGTGTGAATAAAGAAGTGCAACACAATAATCAATAAACTTAAGGAATAGTTCAATTTGAAGAATTTTTAAAAGGCTATATTAGTAATTTCGCAAAAAAAAAAATATATATATACATATATATATATAAGTTTATATATAAACATTAGCTTATATACAATTATTACAGTGTATCAACAAGTTTAAAGGGCTGGGTTATAAAGGGCAAGGCCAGGGTGAGCCCTAGCCCGGCCCAACAAAAGCAGGGCTTTCGTATTTTGAGCCCTACCCGGCCAAAGGGCTGGGAAAGAGCAGGGCTTGGGCGGGGTGGGCTGGGCCGGGTACCCTCAGACCAGGGCTTGTTTGACAATCCTAATTCGAACGTGGAGGAAAAATCGAAAAAAATAATGAAAAACATTGAAGTTTTCAATGAAATTTCAAGAAATGTTAAAATAGATATTAATACATATTTGAGAATAAAAAAAATTAAAAAAAACAACAATGTATATAAGGGATGCAATGAGAAGGGAGCCAAAGACGTGTGCTGATGATGACGACAATGTATGATTCACTAATATTGATGTAACTTACATAAAAAGTTACATTCATTTCTCAATCAAGCATAACAATTAACTCAAATACAATCAAAATCAATAGTAAGAATTGTTAAAATTAAAAAACACTATATTAAGATTTTATTGAATTTTTTATTGTTTGTATAATAAAAATCAATACTATGAATAGTTAAATAATATTTAATTTATACAATATAATTAGGTTAATACTTGCAACACTCATTTAGGAGTAATATGGTCATTTATGCAATTTTTAAAAAATCATTATTGTAATTAGTGTAATCTAAGGGAGGGTTTTGAAATATAGATAAGAATGAAATTAATTATCCCCCCTAGTCTGTGTAGGGGCAAGGTTTATGTCCCCCCCATTTTTATTTTAAATTAATAAACCGGTAGGGGTCCGCCCCCACTCTCTCTGAGTGGATTTTTTAAAAAAAAAATTAATTTATAAAGAGACATTTAAAATTATTATTTTATAACATAAGTTCTATTTTGTAAATGACCATTACAACTTAAGTATAAACAAGTAAACAATAATTCTCAGTTGATGCATTCGACAAAGTTGAAAAACAGGGAAGAGACTCACGACTCAAAGAGACGAAGGCCTCGGCTGCTAGGCAAGGGTTCGGCGACGGATGTTCACGGCGACGGTATGTTACCTTCCCTTTCCCTAGAATCCCTACTATTCAAATATTCCTCTACTCTTTCTCACTTCTCAAATTTTTTTTTCTTCCTTCTTTAGTTCTCAGTTCTCAATCCTCAATGTTTGCATGAGTTATTCTTTCGCATGGATGCTTGGAGTTTAAATAACCAATTAGCCATAAAATGGCCGTATATCACACGATCTCAAACGAGAAAATGTAAAAATAACTGTAAAAAATAATTCGACCGTAATATACGAAATTTCTATTGAAATTGCGAAATTTTGTAAAAACCAAAATTCCTTGTCTAGATGTTTCGGGAACCTTCGAACTCAATATATATCGTCGAAATATGTGAAATTTCGTCGAAATTTTGAACCTTGCCGTGATATAGCTTATCATTCATCTTCAGTTATTCAAATTCAGATAAACAACTCATTAAATTTCTCTGTGTATTCCTCTACGGTTGTCAAAGTAGAGATAACTCCTCGAAAATGATTTCTTCATAATTAAGAAGGATATACTTCTTTAATTTCAATTTCATTTCCTCCCAATTAGTGATAGGAAGTTGACCAAGCCTACTGAATCAAACTTCTATGCTATCCCACTGTTTTTAGGCTTGCCCCTTCGGCCTTGAAGTTTCATCTTCATAGTACAAACCTGCAATTCTTCAGACATCTCAAACCAATCAAAATAATATTCTAAAGCCATCACCCAGTCTTGGAAGGCATGCGGATCCAGCTATCCGAAGTTATCAGCAACCTCTACTTTAATTCCTCTCTATCAAAGATCAAATTGATCTATAATTCTCACAGTTAAGCTCCGGAGCTCTTAGAAATTGCTTGGAGGGTTTTTAGCCTCAACACGATATGGTGATTGTCAACCCACACCAATGCCACCTCCATCTTCATGCTCTTGAAGAACTTCATTGGAGTAAAGAACTTCTTTTGGCTGCTTCGCAAATGCAAGAGACCATAGAATGTTTGTACGTTGAGAAGGGTATTGCAATTGTGCATTAACTCGTAAAGAAGTTCGTTGACACTGCGTGGGTTTAGGTGCATATGGTTGCCTACTCTAAGAAGACATCTACCCACATGAATTTCAAGAAATAAGAAACTTGGTCTGATCCCAAAAATTGGTGTGTGACAAAAGCAGGAATGATGTTGGACTTTTTTAAAAGGATGAAAGGTAGATAATGAGAACATAATTGTTAAATTAAATGAAGTAGGGGAAGAGAGAAGGATAAGAATTATGAAGTAGTGTGACACTACTTCGATAGAGATCCTAGAGTTAGAATCTCACCAGCCTAGTCTTCCAAGGGATGGAGTCACACCACTAAAGCAATGAACCACACCTCACAAAAGACACATTCATTCAATTTTCAAATCTGAAATGCCTTACATTGCCATAGTCTCCCCTTTTTGTCGACTCATAAGACTTTCCTTCATAAATATTAAGACATAGAAAAATCTAATTGGCACTCTAGTTCCAAATACAACTAATTAAAGACTGACTTAGGAAAACTAAGAGCTTACTGGTTCCAAAAAGAGAATTAATAAATGATTAAAAACTTACAAGACTCCTTAATGAACTTTCTAGAACCTAATTAATGATAACTTTCAAAAAACGACTATTGGTCTTTCAAAAATACGTTTTTCATGACTTTTTGGGTAATAAATCTGTGGGTCCATTCCATGAGTCTTATGGACAGCCATGGGGCTTCTTGGGCCCACATGTATAAACCGCAAGGCCCATGGGCCGATCTTCATCAGAATGCGCCATTCTTAAAACTAGCCCACTTGCCCAAACAGTAGTTCTCTCTAAACAGCAATATTATGCTCAACTTCGACCGAAATATGTCAGTTCCACTGGGTTCAAAATTAAATGGTTTCCAGAAACATTTGTTACATTCTAACTAATGTTGGCATTTTACGAGGCATGTGAAGCTTACAGCTCAAGGAAAATGCCTCGAGGATCAACCTTGAGAATTAAATGTCATGAGGCGCACATGAAGCTCACGCCTCACACCTTGAGGGTTGCTTTATGCCTAAGACGTGTGCCTCATATAGTAGCCCAAATTAGAGTGTTAACCACATAACTTGGACTAAAAAATAATTGATTTCTTCTTTTCTATTTTCTTTTTCCATGACTTTTGCAACTATCAATTGGAATCCCAAATCTGCCACATGAATTAGTGAACATCATTTTTCTATTAATATGTATAATTGTATAGGAACAAAATAGTATGTTTATATTTCAATGTTTGTTTGTCAGTCTTAAATTTATTTTCATACAATAATGCCTTCGTCATTTCATCCAATAGCATTCCGTTAGACAAGAACAAATTTAATAATATTGATTAACTCTCAGATGGAGAATTAGAACAGAATCATGATGGTTGAATATTTATTCTGTATATATATAAAGATTTGATAAATATAAATAACTCTTGGAGGGAGCGTTAGAAAGGAAGTTCGATGGTAGAATATTTATGCAATATATATATATATATATATATATATATATATATATATATATTTCACTATTTTAAAACTTTTTTGAAATTTTCTACTTTTTAAATAATTTTTATCTATAAAATGAGGGAACTTGCATTTGGAAGTCATTAGACTCATTACGCCCGACCTTATGCCTTCACCATTTAAAATACTACTCATTTCTATTAATGTGAAAATTGGATAAATTTTAAGGATGTAATACTTCGTTGATGAGAAGGCTTAGGAGAAAGTACCTTTTCTCCTAGATTCAATTTTGGGATGACACATGTATAGTGGCGACCATACTAGAGCTGATTGTAAAAGTGATGAGGATGGTAGGCAGAGACAAAAGGCCTATAATAGACTTCAAATGGAAAGTCGCCAGGCTAATGTAGGAAGCAGTTAAGGTAGTCCACCTCAATCTTTTGTTGGCTACTTTGAAGATTATAGAAGAAAATGGGTGAAACAAGCTCCTCCACACACTTCATGTAACCGGAAAATTTATATTCATTTATTTAGTCATCATTTTTTTTTTAAAATTATTATTTTTGAGTTCTGATTTTGTACGTTGAGATTGGATCCAGCTTATTACTTGAATCCAAAGTATTAAGACAAGCATGGTTAGTTTCTAAGAGTAATTTGTTCATTCCATTGGAAAATTTTAATTACAAAACTGAAACTGAGTGCAAAATTAGAGTTTGGACTTTGGCGTGCTTAAAGAAGTGAGTTTATGTTAAATTTGATTGCATCTTTTAATGGCTCAACTTATTGTATTTTAAGTTCTAATTGTTGATAGGAAAACATGATTTTTTAGGCGAAGTGGCATAGAAATGTATTTGGTCGCTCTGCTACAAGATTGTTGTGGGTAGATGCGAGAAGCCACCTCTTGGTTGGTGAAAGTGATAGTATATTATAGATTTGTAGTTTACTTTCAGTAATTGGGAGATTGATTTTTTTTTTTTTTAAGTATTTTAAATTTTCAGATGAATGATGGAGATTGAATGGGATGGATGCCTCCAGTCTAAGGAAAGTGATCGTGGTCTGTGGATGCCTCCAGTCTAAGGAAAGTGATCGTCAAAGTGCTAAAACGGATATAGCATTTTATAGGCGAAGCACCTCTTGGTTGCTTTAGACTAAATAGTTAATTCTGAGTGCGTATTGATGCATAATTATATTTTGTAAGAATTTACAGTAAATTAACAACGATTTCCTTGACGTTTCCATAGCTTCCTTAATTTCTATAGGGTTTCTTTAAACCTATTCTAAGTTAAGACTGCCCATGGGACTGAAGATTACACTAAAACTGAAGTTTAAGACCTCAAACTCATAAAAAAAAAAATAAAAAAAAGAGGTGAAACAAAAGGAATGCATACTAAGCCTCCCTGCTTCAAATTCCCTCGTTATGTCTGGAAACTTGAAGATTCCCTAAATCCAACATAATCGAGTAGCAAGAGGAAAAACACCTGAAATAGATCCAGATCATATGACATTCACAATGTATTTACTATAATATCCTACTGAAGATGGTGCTCCAACATCAAAACCTCACTAACAGTAAACCATAGACACTGAAGTGGATCCAGGTAAATAATTTTTCTAGAACTTCTAGTAGTGTGGCACGACCATAGACATCCATGAGGTTGCTTGTGTATATAAGAGCAAGACACCACAAAAGCAAAGTACACACGGCATTTTAGAAATATGGCACCAAGTACCAAACACTTCAAAAAATCTCATAGCAGCTACAAATGTATGGCAAATACAAATTAAGATGCACCAGAGACCCAAAAAAAAAAAATATTAAGGACTGCAAAAGCAGGAAAAAAAGATTATCTTTTTTTCCCATGGTACCTAATGTTGCTAAATTGCTGTGGCAGTATAACAGATTAGTGGTTAGCAAACATAATTGGATGCTATATGACTTCTTCAAAACATCAAAGACAAACCATTGAAATAAGGAACAATGCACAAGAATATAAGTACACATTCCAGCACCTGCACTTTACAGAGGATAAAGCCCACCAAAACTTGCAATTTCCTTCAATATAATAGCCAATTAGATATTTCACTAGCATAGTAGAACAAGATAAGTTTCACTCAATGTGATAATGATCCCCCCAAAGATAATTAAAACAACACCGCAAAGATTACAATGCTACAATTGATACGAAACAAATGCTGATTGTCCTTGTAAACAATGAACAAACAAAACAAGGATGGATAAAACATATTAGCCGCTCACCTGCATTATTGTTTGACATTCTACAAATACCACTTGTAGGTATCAACAACTCCATCCCAGAGTGAGATCTTCTGGACCCAACCCAAGAATGGATTAGTTGATGAGAAAACATATTCGGCACTCACCTGCATTATTGTTTGACATTCTCCAAATACCATTTGTAGGTATCAACAAGTCCATCCCGAAGTGAGATCTTCGGGACCCAACCCAACCCCGCCAGCTTCGAACTATCCATGAGCTTCCGTGGGGTCCCATCCGGCTTCGTGGAGTCCCACAAGAGCTCCCCTTCAAACCCAACCACCTCCTTCACCAATTCAGCAAGGTCCTTAATAGTCACCTCCTTCCCACTCCCCACATTAACATGCCCCAACCCACTATACTTCTCCATAAGAAAAACCACCGCATCCGCCAAATCATCAACATGGAGAAACTCCCGCAGCGGCGACCCTGTGCCCCAAACCACCACCTCATTGGCCCCCGACACCTTTGCCTCATGGAACCTCCGAATCAATGCTGGAAGTACATGTGAATTCTGAGGATGAAAGTTATCATTTGGCCCATACAAATTCGTGGGCATCCCAGATATTGCATCCCAATCATACTGCAATCGATACGCCTGGCACATCTTGATCCCAGCTATTTTCGCCACGGCGTACCACTCGTTCGTCGGCTCCAAAGGTCCAGTGAGCAATGCATCTTCCATGATCGGCTGTGGCGCAAATTTAGGGTAAATGCAAGAGGATCCAAGGAAGAGAAGCTTCTTGACGCCATTACGATAAGATGCATCGATCACATTGGTCTGAATCTGGAGATTGATCGAGATGAAATCGGCAGGGTATGTGCTGTTGGCGTGAATTCCACCGACTTTAGCTGCGGAGAGAATTACAAATTGGGGTTTTTCTTGAGCGAAGAAAGCTTCAACATCAGATTGCCTGGTGAGATCGAGTTCCTTGTGAGTTCTAAGGATGAGATTGGTGAATCCGATTTGGAGAAGTTTTCGAACAATGGCGGATCCGACAAGGCCACGGTGACCGGCGACGAAGATCTTCGCGGTTTTGTCCGCCGGGAAGGAATTAACTAGGGTTTCTGAGATTGAGATTGAGATTGAGATAGAGAGAGATTAGGGTTTTAGAGTTTGCAGATCTCAAAAAAAAAAAAAAAGAAAGAAAAGGGAGAGAACTGAGAAGTACCTTTGTCGGAGCCTCCCATA
This sequence comes from Tetracentron sinense, assembly GCA_015143295.1. Classification (NCBI taxonomy): domain Eukaryota; kingdom Viridiplantae; phylum Streptophyta; class Magnoliopsida; order Trochodendrales; family Trochodendraceae; genus Tetracentron; species Tetracentron sinense. The sequence goes on from CM026569.1 coordinate 15,262,230, forward strand.
TTTCGGAGGAGAGATTAGAGAAGAGATTGATTTGCTTTGCCACTTCAACAGCCAAAGCTGTCGGTCGTTTGAAACGGTTTCTGTGAGCGAGAGAGAATGGTGTAATGATCTTCGAATATTGATAGATCCATGTAAGGTTTTGAAGTGTCCGATATTTCATATTTTGGACGAAATTTCCGGAAAATAATTTTTAAAATTTTTTAGGGTGGCATTATGCCCACCCCAATCTCATTTTTCTTCGAAGCCAAGGTGATAACCGGATTCGGCAAACCCTGTTATCCCCCTTTGGGGTTGCCACATGACCCTTTTGACATCCCTTAATTGTGATTAAGATTCACTCACCCCTAGAGTTCATCTACTCATTTTTGGTTTTTTTTTAAAAAAAATATTAATTCTTTTTTTTAAAATTAAAAATAGATTTTAAGGTTTTTTTAATATTAAAATATTTTAAAAAAAATTTAATATTTTAAAAAAAAATGGTGAATCTTAACCACAATTAAGAGGTGTCAAAAGGGACACGTGGTGACTTCAAAGGGTGATGATAATCGGATTTACCAAATCTATTTATCACCACAGAAGATTTGGCATCTTTTTCTTCTCCTTTTTTGAGCATCTCCAAGGTGCTGGCTAAAGGAGCTCTCTTCTCTATAGAGGAGAGGTGGATGCAAAAATCTTCACTCCAATGCACTAGTTACTACTACTCTTCATTTTAGGAAAACTCAAACTTTTAGGAAAACTCAAACCGCTCGCCAAACCTGACGAGTTCTTCCATCGTCATCTAATTTTTTTTTTTTTTTAAATGACCATTAGCTAGAAGTGGATATAAAAGAGTATATGAAGATGGGGAAGAAGTAGGGAGAAGATAGAAAGTTGGTTCGAGTTGAACTTGAAGATTAGTCTCCCTACCGTCAGTTCCTCTTCATCTGAGAGAAATTTTAGAGATGGGATTGGAGATGCTCTTAAGGGTGTCAATGGGAAGCATAGGCTGTGTTGGGATTGTTATCTTGGGTGTTTTGGAATTTTTCGGTTCAGACCAAGGTGATTTGAAGATGAATTTTTATGCTTAGAGGTGTCTGAAAGCAAAGAAGATTGTTTTAGACAATATGTGAAAAATCATATCCTAAATGTGGCATCTTTGGCGTCATGCTTTACTGGTAAAGAATCCGTGCGGATGGAAAATGCTAAGAGGAGAATGCCAATAATTAAGAGAAAATGCAAATAATTAATGCTATGTTTGGTTGTCGAGAAAATAGGCGAAAATATGGAAAAGAAAAGAAAATTTTGAATTTATAATACAATTTTTAATTGTGTTTTGTCCAATTTTCTTTTCTTTTCCATTTTTTTCTTATTTTCTCGGCAACCAAACATAGGGTAAGTGTAATCTAGACTTACCATTCTTTTTTTTCATATCGGTAAGTTTAATGGACATTAAAGCACCATAAAAAAAATATAACTATTATCCCTCAATAATTTTTTTAATCTTCACCAAGTTTTTTCTTGGTCTTATTGTTGACTTTTGATGAAAGACATGAGCAAATGGCCCTATCTTATAGGGAGCAAGAAAATTAGAGTTTCATTATCATTTAACAATCCAAAAATTCAATATATGGAATTAAGGCATAAAAGAATACTGTAACGCCCTCCTCTCCCAATGAAGAGATAATAATCATTTGAGTCGCAGTACTTATGAGTTGTGAAACACGTGTAAGTATAAGACCTTTCATAGGGTCTAAATGAAAGGATTTCCAGACTCCACAAAATGTATAACAAAGAAAAAAATAAGGAAAAAATAAGCAAGTACCACAAAAGTGATAGAGATCCACAAATATAAGTTATTCCAATTGTAGATATTACAATAACATAGATTGATCAAAATACCATATTTTGGAATTACAACATAATGAATTAAGAACCTCAATATACTATAACTTGCACCAAAAAATAAAAAAACCAAAATTTGGAACTCTCTTTCATGCACAATTCTTCTTCATCAAAGAATTATATGCACTGCAAGTTGGCTGCCCCAACTTGCCCCTAAAAGAGAAGTGAGGCTGGTTTTTTTTTTAAGATGCAATGTGAAATAACCCTTATCCAAAATTATCGACGTGAGAGATGAGGGTAGTTCTAGAATTTGAGAATTTGAGTTCTGTATATACTTTAAACAGCCATTCTCCAAACAAAAAGGCAAATTAAAAAAATCCCAAAATAATCAAATAAAATAAAATAAAACTCTATATCCAGGCATGGGCAATCTCTCCCGCTCTTTATCTTCAACCCTCTCAGATAGCCATCTCTCTCCCTCTCCAAGCCTCTCTTCTAGTGAATAAGAGTCAAGCTTTATAAGAGTTCACTTCCATGACTCTTTATGAGGGTTAGTATCCTCTGTTTTTTTTTTTTTTTAATTAATCTTGGTTCCAAACAACTATTATTAGTTTTCTTACAGAAGCGATGAAGTTTTCTGATGGATATGTCAGCTTCTCATTCTTATGTTAATACTTTGAATGTTTGGTGATAATGGTGCTTCTGGTTTAGCTAGGTAAGATCTGAAAGTTATTATATATCTTATTTTTTTGGGTTGTGATCAGTTAGTGCTTATGAATTTTATTTCAAGTAACCAAGTTGAAAATGATGCTTGATATATTCTATTTCAAGTAACCAAGTTGAAAAGGATGCTTGATATATTCCAATGTATGTATACTGAAGAAATAGGATGCCAACGTGGCACCCATATTTGTGATTTTTGTTGCCATGTCACCTAGGTGGTTCTTTCTAACTTAATTCTCCCAATATAAGGGTTTCATCTTCCGAATGGCTCATATAATCTCACATTGTAATTTTTGTTGCCACATCACCCAAATGATTTGTTTCATCTCCTATGGTGCATTTCATCTTCCAACCACAAGGGAAGTAGGGTGCCTATTTCTTCCAACCACAAAGGTAATAAAGATGCCTATTTCCATCACAGGGGTCATAAAGAATTACCCATCCCTCTCTAAGCACTACCTTCTCCATCTCCCTTCCTTCTCTCCATCTTTTCTTCTCTTGCTCAACTCTTGTCTACCCTCATTATTCTCCTATAACAACATCTCTTCTCGGCCTCCGGAGGATCGTGTGCAGCTTCCTACTCACCCATCCATGGCAGCAGGGGCAGAGTCAGGATTCTCCTCCAGAGGGGGCTAACAATGGGGGTTCGGGGCATAGCCCCCGGGAAAAAATTTGGAGGGCCAAGTTCATGGGCCATTGGGTTTGTTTGTGTCTGTTTGTAAGGAATATATATATTTTTCTCAAAAGATTAGGGGGCAGGGGCTAGAGTTCCCGACTCCCGGCCCCTGGCTCCGCTCCTCTCCCATGCTACGCCCATATTAGTGCTATATAAGAAAAATAAATTTACAAACATGGGGGCTTCAGCCCCCCTTGGGCCCCATGTGCTCCACCCCTTCATGGCAGCGTCAACAATTATCATATCGATCTTGGCTTAACGAGTGGGCAGCCATCTTCATCGGCTTCACATGTCAGTCTGATCACCTCTCCCTCTTTTCAGTGCTCATCCTTTTGACTTATTTACATGATGAAGTTCCTTGTGGTTGCATATGCACAAAGCATTGTAGTAGTACCAGAATCAGAACTAAGAAGGAAAATAGTGGAATACCCGATGTATTGATGGTTTTAGTTTAGATTAGAGATTATCAAAAAGTTTTAGATTAGAAAATTTTATCACTAGCTTATTAATGAATGTGGCAACAACATTTAATGCATGTGTTTGGCTTGGCAGGAGAAAACACTGGAATTTGAAATTGGTCACATTAATTGAAGTTAATTTCTAAGAATGTGTTCATTTGGGGGGTAAGTGGGGGAAGTAAAAGAAAGTGAGAGAAACACCCACTTATCCCATGTTCAATTTGCAAGAAAGCTTCACTTTCTAGAGAATCAAGATGTTCAATAGTGCCGGATTTTCTTACACTTACATTAATTTCATATTCCAGCTTTTTGATAGAATAGTGAGAGAAAGTGAAAAAAGCCCAAAATAATTTCAATTCTACCCTTTTATCAAAAGGGTTTTGCAAATGTGAATAAGGGGTATATTTGAAAAAAAATATACTTTCTCCCACCACTTTTCTCTCAAACCAAACATACAAAAAAAAACCCACTTTCTCTTTCTTTTCTTTTACTTCACTTTCTTTTCTCCTACCCATTTACCCCTCAACCGAACACACCCTAAAGAATGGGCACTGATGAAGACCTTTTGATGTATCTCATCTCAGTAACTGAAGCTTTTATAAAGGGCATCGGTTTGTCTCTCCAGAAAAAGGGTCTCGGACATTTACACAAAAGGTCTTGGACATTTAGGTGGCGTTTGGTAACACTAGTTTAAAAAAAAGTTCTTATTTGAAAATTATGTTTAGTTGGACTTTAGATTGTTAAGTTGAATGTTAATTGCATGTTTATATTTTAGAGATCTTAGGGGTAAAAAACACTTCTTTAAAAAGTAACTCCATAGGTACTTTTTAAAGTAGAGGTTTTTGTCCCTAAAATCACTAAAATGTCGATATGCAATTAACCTTCAACTTAACAATCTAAAGTCTAACTAAACATAATTTTCAAGTAAGCATTTCTTTTTAAACTAGTGTTACCAAACGCCACCTTACACTTCATCTGAGATGTGGCGATAAAAAAGGAGGAGAGATATCAAATGGGGAGAAATCAAAAACATCGGGAGAAAATGAAATGATTTATCCCTTTTTATCGTCACATGTCAGATGATGTGTGAATGTCTGAGACTATTTTTTTGACATCTGTCAAGACAATCTAATGCCTCTATCCCGGATGATATAACCGTATTAAAGTGGTCATCAATGAAATATAATATTAATTAACAATTCCAACATTGAGTTTAGAGCATCTACATACAGTGTAACCCATTTGGTGAAGACCATTCTTTCAAAGTTAGAAACAACTGTCCCGATAAGGAGGTATATATATTTATTGATAAGGAAAAAGCTAGTGATACCGCCAAGGGCCGAGACTACACCAAGACTGGCATGTGATGTGATGTACGGATCTCAAAATTTCAAAAAGAGCCTCGGTGTGGTCTCGGCCCATTGTGGTCTCAGTAGCAAAGTCCTAATACGCATGTACTTGTTTTAAATGCTATGACTTCTACAGGATATAGGCTTTTGCATGAGCTGTTACATCATTTTTATAATGAGGAGGTAAATTGTAACAGCCCATCACCTCCCGGCGTAGTGCAGCATAGACCCTCCCTTTCCATCAACTGCTCTGCTACCAAGCAAAGTGTTCTTCAACCTGTGGTGATGCTCAACTCATTTGAATGTTTTCAACAAATTGGTGAACTAGTACATACATATGTGAATCATTCCACTTTTTTTTTTTTTTGGTAACTCGAGGTGTTCGCAACCCTTTCGTTCAGGTTTAATCCCTAAGGGTGTGGCAAGAGCCCGCAACTCGCTACACCAGGTAAGTCCGGGAAAATCACGTGCGGGGTTGGCTCCAAAAGGGGAGTGAGAAGTAGAAGAAGGACCTTTCACTTCATGAGGCATAAGTCCCAGGAACCACTAGTACAGACATAAATGAATCATTCCATCTTAAGTTGTCGCACGTCGCTCTCGTAAGTTGCACTTTCGTTATTGGGTGGCACCTGCGAGCAGCTTTGTGGGGGGTATCTTCCTGCTCACATGGCATCTCGGGGCCCGCCATTCCATGCTGGCATGGAGATCAAGATCTAGAGTTAATACCCTAAGCTACGAGGTTATTTCTATCACGGGCTAGTATTTTATGCAAAAAAATGCATTAAACAATACCTGTGAGGCTGTGACAAACCAATAGATGAACTGTAGGCCCAACCCACTAAAAATACAAACTTGAATCTAATAAGTAATCGACCGGGCTGGGCCAATTTTGGGCCCCATTATTATTGGGTCAGTGATTGGGCCCTGGTAGAGCTTGGAACTGGCAGGATTCAGCTCAATAACAACAGAGGGGGAGGGGGGGTATGGCGAGAAATGGACCTGGATTAGAGGGAATGATGTTGGTGGCATGAGGGTGGCCAGGAGCTTGGTCGATGTGTAGGCGTGGTGCCACGATTGAAAACTACCATCACTTTGATTGCCAACATGACACTCTCCCATGCTGAGTGGGTCGACATGTAAGCTCGCTCCATGCGACAATGGATCATACATTGTCGATGATTGATCCCTGAAGATATAATCTAAGTTATTAATCAATACGATGAATAACATACCGACGCGAAGGCGATACCCTCTAGAAAAACTAATTAAGGTTATGTTAGAAAAGCTAATTAAGGTTATGCTTGAAAATAATTACATAAAAAAAATGTTTTTCAGAGGATAAATGCATTTCGCGGTGCCTTATTCCTTGCAAGCTAAACAATGAATAGCCCCAATCCTGGATTTTCTCGATCCTGAAGTTACATTTAAAAAAAAAAAAAAAAAATGGGGCTCTGGAGTTTCGTCACAGCCCCCTAGGCACTAGCCCCGGGTTAACGGGTGGCTTCCAGATTTAAGCCTGCCCATAGCAGGCACCTACCACCCGAGTACCAATGGCCCCCATCTTCAGTCCCACATTTCTAGGTTTCAAGACGTGCGACCAGGGGGCAAGCCTGCAAATGCCACCTACAACACCCCCACAGGGTTGAACTCGAGACGCCTAGTGTGGCACAGAAGGCGTGAAGCTACTGAACCACCATACAGTCATGTATAGCTAGGGATGCATTAAGTGTCGGGGCTGATGGCCACCTGCGCTTAGCACCCTCTGGGCCAGACTTGGGCTCCAGCTACAATTCTATGGGCTCTGTTTGACTTAGAAGTTAGGCAGGACAAATTAATCTGTCAGTTGGACACTGATTTTCAAATTAAAGCTTAGGCTTGGCCCAAAGTTAGTGATCCAGTCCAAATATCTCAGCCTGGATCAGATTTGGGCCTCAACATTTTCCTTGGGTCACTGCTCTGGAATGGGCTTGTGCCTCAAGAAAAAAGGAATTCACGTATCCTGGCCTACCCATGACTCAATACCTTATAAAGTTCATTTCTTTAGATAAAACTCGATTGCTAGAATCAGTGGCCTTTGATCAAATCACCTCTATCAGGTAAGTGGGGCCATATTAGTATATGATATGTGAGGAGCATTATTCTGATCAATGCTCCTATGTGAACCATGTTAGAGCCTAACAAACCATAAACCTGGAGGTCTCGAGATCGAATCTAGGCTCCCTCAATATCAGATGTATGGATTGAGAGTTTACCTATGCATCACATGAGACTAGTCTGAATCTGAGCCAAAATACCCACGATTTACCAAAAAAAAAATCATGTTAGAAATAAGTGAAAGTATACGTTATGGGAATCAAGGGGTCAGATCCAATGAAAATTTGGGTGGGGTTGTGTGCATTCTCGGGCAACCAACTGACAACTTCGTTCTCAAATGAGGTTGACATCCCCTCTTGCGAATCCAAGTACATCTGCATCTAATCATCTTAATTTCCTAATAAATCATCTTTAATTACCCACAAAATTTAAAGAAAATAATTTTTTTTTTTTTTTGCATATTTCCATTTCATTATACATGGATATTAGATGGATCATAAGAAGATATATGGTTTACCCAACAAATGTTTCTGCAAAACAAATTAATTAAATTCAATTAAAATTAAAAGAAATGACTCATTTTTATAAGGAACTCAATTAACATGAAGGCTCACAAGAGACCTTTCTATGCATAACACGTGTCAATGCCTCAACAAGGTGTTTTTCAAATGATTCAAATTCTCCCATTGATGTAATTTTTAGTGGGTCAGGCTCAAAAATCCTGTTAAGTTTCCCAAAAACCAAAGAAATTAGAGAGTCAACATAAATGAAAATTCAAGAAAAATAAAAGTTCTTTAAGGGTATGTTTGGTTGCCAGGAAATAGGTGAAAACATAGAAAAGAAAAGAAAATTTTGGATTTTTAATACAATTATTAGTTGTGTTTTGCCTAATTCTCTTTTCTTTTCAGTCTTTTCACTTATTTTCTCGCCAACCAAACATAAGGTTAATGCTGTAAAATTTTCTAACCTTAGCTGTTCTTCAGCCATTTGAAGTTGTTGTTGAAACCTACTGATTTCTTGTTGGAGTTCGTAGAAAAGAGAAATAAATATGTACAGAGAATTAATAAAAAAAAGATTATTTGAACTTAGACAGCTTGAGATATTATTAAGGTGTAATCAAAGTTATTTGAGGGGAAAAAAAGTTTTCTTTACCTCAGTGTTTGAGCTAACAGCCACAGGACTGGTTCAAAGCATCATTAACGGATTACAAGAGAAAAAAGTGTCTTCATTAGAACAAAAAAAATTACAAAAAAATGGACTTTAAATATAATTAGGGAATTATAATTGTAACATGTGAGATAGAGAGATGGGAGACAAACTTGGCTATTTGAAGAGTAATGTCGCTTTCGCTCTTGAGTTTCTTCAAGGTTCTGATCAAATACTGCATGGACATGGAGATGACAAGTACGTCGCAAGGTTTTTTCCATTTTCTTTCAAAAAAAAAATCTTAAGTGGGGAAATTAAAATTGAAAACAAGGATATATATATATATATATATATATAGTTCTACCTCTCTATTTGGAAAAATCCTGCAAAAATGGCAAAAAATTCATTAAAAATATAATTAAAACAACAAAAAGATTGAAGAAAGAAATAAGATTAATGAGATCATACCCTCCTCTATCATGATCAGGGAGACTAATGTAGCAAGTGAGCACATCAATCCTATTAAAAATGGTTCATATTAAAGAGGATACAAAAACAATCCCATAGTAGAAACAATTTAGAAAAAAATTTGAGGAAGAGAAAAAAGGTGGCAAATGATTTAAAACATATAAGAGATAAATGGGTTGTTCATGAAAAATTTGTGTAGTTGCACCTTCACTTGCTGGAGAAGTGACTAAGACGGCTGGAGGGAGAGAACATGATAAGAACATGTTTGCAAGCTTCACAAGGCAATATATGAATTGAAATAAGCTCCATGCGCATGGTTTGAGAAGTTCAGCTCTTTCCTCTTGGAATATGGTTTTCAGTGTAGTTAAGCCGATACATCCATGTTCACGCACAATTCCTCACATGGGACGATTATATTATTACTTTATGTCGATGACAATTCTCATGGGATCATCAGCTTCATCCCTCAATTCCTTTATTCGTACTCTACATTTGACTTTCGACATGAAAGACCTTGGCAATATCAACTACTTCCTCGGTATGGAGGCTAATCGCTCTAGTTCGGGTCTTAGCCTCACTCAAACCAAGTACACACTTAGTCTTTTGGAACGTGAAAATATGATTGGGTGTAAACCGTGCTCCACTGCTCTTGCTTGTGGCTCAAAATTCTCCTAATCAGACAAGGTTCCACTTGCAGATCCAACGGATTATAGGAAAATAGTTGGTGCACCTTACCCTTACCCTTTCCCGTCCATATATTACTTTTGCCGTAAATTTAGCGTGTCAATTCATGCATCGACCTCTTTCTTCTCATTTTATTGCGGCTTAAGAGAATTCTTCAGTACTTAAATGGGACAATTGGTCTTGGTCTTCATCTTCACACCTCAACTTCATTTGATCTTCAAGCATCTCTATGGGTTATCCAAATGATAGGCGCTCAACTACCGGCTTCTGTGTGTACCTTGGTCCAAACCTCATTTCTTGGGGAAGCAAGAAGCAACCGATAGTTTCCCACTCCACTGCTGAAGCTGAATATCAAGCCCTTGCTGTTACCTATGCTGTCAATATGTGGATATGATATCTTCTCAAAGATCATTACCTCTTCAATCCCCCACTCGTATATTCTGTGACAATGTGAGTGCAAGCTACATGACATCTAATCCGGACTTCCATGCTTGTAGTAAACACATCGAGATTGATTACCACTTCATTTGTGAACAAGTTGTTCAAGGTGATCTCTAAATATGTTTTGTCTCTACCAAAGACCAAATGGTAGACATTTTCACAAAGGCTCTTCCAGGTCCTCAGTTTCGTTACTTACGATCCAAGCTTCTACCTTACCAATCATCAGTTTGCGAGGGAACGTTAGAAGATACGATCAGCACTCTGGATAAATAGTGATAATCCTTCATTGTATTTATATTTCAATTTAAATGATCTATCCTTAAGGATAAGCATCATCTCAACTTGTATTTAAGTTACCGTATCACTCACTCTATGTGTGTGTATATGAGATACATAACCTTGAAGGAAGTTAAGTTTTTCCTTCACCAAACTCAGAACTCTTCATTATATTTTAAATGTACATAGGTCTTCCTCTTGATGCCACATAGGACTCCTCTTCATTTGGTGAGGTCATGTCATCAAAATAAAAGAATATGAGTGGGACCCACAATTTTTACCACCTTTCATAATTCTCTCATTAATCCTTCCTTAGTGATTAGCATTTCAAACGGATGTGTGCATTTATGCATTTATTAGAGATTTGTATAGGGCGTTTGGATTAGATTTTTTTGGCCAAAAATCAATTCTGGTAAAATTGATTGTGTACAAATTAATAGTCAAATAATCATTTTTTCAAATAATAGTGTTTGGAGAATACGTAGGAGAGTCTCTCAACTTCGTATTCTCCGAACACTGTTATTTGAAAAAATGATTATTTGATCATGAATTTCTATACAATCAATTTTATCAGAATTGATTTTTGGCCAAAAAAATCCAATGCAAACACCATCGTAACATCTGTAAGAAAGCCTTTTTTAACCCCAATAAATGCTACAATAGCAGCATACGTTTTTGAGTACTGCTCAGTGGACCCATGGGTCCGTTTCCTATCATACCCCTGTGTCCTTGTGTCCCTTTTAACACCCCTTTAACCCTGGTTAAGCTTAACAAAATTAAAACTAAGATTTGGGGTTTTTTTTTTTTGAAAAACTATGGTTGGATTGCTTAACCCTAGGGGTGAGTAAATAATAACCACAGTAATAAGTATCTAAAATTAGGGCGTGGATCAATGAGGACCTGCCCTTTGGTTTCAAAATGGGAACCCCGGGTACATTTACTATTTTCCTACGTTTTTTTCCCTTTATATCAATGTAATCCATTGTCTTCCCTTAAACATTCCAAAAATGGGGGTTTAAACTTCGAAAATGGACAAGAAGATAGAGCAATACTGTAAGGAGATCCTGAATCTGATCATCAATTGGAAAAATGTCAGGCGATGAGTAGGGGTGGAGCTAGGTGGGGGCCTGTGGGGGCACGTGCCCCACTAAACTTTTGAAAACAAGTATTTTTTTTCCTCTTTTAGCTTAGCCATGGGAAATGGGAATAGGGACATGCATGAAGTGATTCAGTCAATTGCAATTGAACTTTTCAATCGAACCCACACTACAACATGTATCCCTTTTACCTTCTATTAATTGTGGTTAAGAATTACTAACCCTTGGAGTTAAAAATATAACATTTTTTTTCTTAATATTAACCTTAAGAGTTAAAAATTCTTAACCGGATCTTTTAAATATTTTTCTTACAAACCAAGGTTAGATTCTTGAACCCTAAGGGTTAGTAAATCTTAAGCACAATTAATAGGGGTTAACAGGGACATGTATTAACTTGTGGATGTGATTGAACTCTCCCTGAGTTTAATCTCAATTGGTTGTGATTCGATCTCCACGAGGAAAGGGGGCAATGGTTCCTTGATCTTTTGAAAACAAAATATAACTTTTATATCATTTTATTTAATGAGGCATAGTCATGGAGCAAAGGGGTAGATGTTCGTAAACAAGGAGAATCAATACGAAATGCATGGACAAACTAACCCAAAAACTTGGTCATAAAAAACAATTATGGGGTTACGCCCTGAACCCCATCCCCTAGACCCACAATATTATGTATTCAACCTAATAATTCTCCGCAAATCCATAAAAAAATTACTATCATTTTCAATCAATCCTCGTGTGCCCCCTCTGCTAGAAAATCATGGCTTCGCCCCTGGCGATGAGGGTGTTGTTACAGTCGAGACATCCGCTCTGGTTCCAATTCTAGGTGAGCCCATGGGCATGCATCATGACACCTTGCTTGTGCTAAAGAAATGATTGGCTCATGCTGGACTTGCTCGAGGGCTTAATGAAGGTGCCAAGGTGATTGAGAAGCATGCTGCATAACTCTGTGTAGTACTGGCTGAGGACTGCAATCAGCCAGATTATGTTAAACTGGTCAAAACACTTTGTGCCAATTCCTAAAACTCTTGGTGAGTGAGTTGGGTTATGTAAGATTGATTCTAAGGGATAAGTGAGGAAGGTGGTGGGTTGCTCCTACATTGACAGCAATAGAGCTAAATACGACGAGGTTCTGATTCGGAGTCGATATGTAAGAAATTTTTTTTTTTTTTTCCGGGTTCAGTTTCAGGGACTTTTGAGCTTTGATTGATTTCTTACATTTTTTTACATTAGAATGGATAAAGTGACACTATGGTAAATATGCTTCAATATGCAATTGATTAAGGTTTCCTACTGCAAAAAAAAAAAAAAGTGTAAGCTTCTTGATGAGTACAACCGGATCATGATTGTTGTAGCCAATAACAAAGGATCCAATCTGTTGCCGAACATTAGAAAGGGGTGGTGTTGATATGAATGCTGCCATGGAGATGTGATATGTATTGCTTAATGCCTGTAGCAAGAGGAGACACAATGATGAGCTCTGGGAGAAGTCTGTATTTATGTGGAGTTAGATTCACCGAGTTGTGTTGTGGGTGCTAGCCTAGCATTTGAAGCTTGGTTGCCAGAGATACACTACCTCCAAATCATTGTTTTTTACTTGAGATTAACATTTTGATCATTTGTTTTTCATGCACTTTTTAATAACAAATATCATTACATGGACTTGAAAAGAGATGCATGTGTATAAAATAGTCAATTTGGGCTATAATAGAGCTATTGTTATTTGGAAACGCTTTCAACATATTAAGCTGGGGTGTCATTGTACCATTAGTGTCATGAGTTTAGTGTTGTCGAACGATCATTTGGAAAAAAACAGATACAAGAAGTTTCAAATTTTGAGTATCACAATCAGGCATGGGAGTATGAGCAACAACTAAAATGAAGGTTAAAGAACATGAAAGAAAAACAAGGGTACTTCTAGCATGATAGAATTAGAGTGCATTTGAGTTTGATTTTGTCTTGATTTAACCGTTGAAAAGTGCTTAAAATAATTTTCTTTTAAATAAGGGAAATGCTAACAACTACTCAATGTGTGAAATTGTTAACCTTCATCAGAATTTTTTACCCCTATGTATTCAAGATCATTCTATTAAATGCAACGGTATTTTCATAGAGGACAGTTTATTAAATAGGAGAGAGAATGAGTGAGAATGAGTGAAAAAAAGTCAAACTTTATTTATTCTCTCATGTATTTAATGATTGGTCTCCTATGAAAAGACTAAAGTACCATTACCTTTAGTGAATTTTTATAATTAATTCAGGGGTAAAACTGTCTTTGTGGTCATTACTAAGTTCACCCAGTGAGTGGTCGTTAGCAAAAGCCAATAAATAAATTAACATGTTTGGATAACAAGTGATTTAATCAATCTTATTAAGACAAGCAATCCAAAAATTGCCTTGAGAAGGGGTATTTATGAAAAAAATGTAATTTTAAAAATTATCATTCGTTGTGTTCATAATTACCAAACTATCACTTCCCGAGGCAAAAGCAATTTTTTAGTTGTTCTATCGACTGTTACTATCTTTAACAACTTAGACATTGATTAAAGGTCATCAAGAATAGAATGAAATTAAAAGTGAGAATAGAACTAATGGACTAAGTTACAAATATCAACTTAATTCTACCAACCTTAATGTATTTCAGGTTAATCAATTTAAAATTACAAGATCAATTTTAAAAATAATATTGTCATGCTCTTTTTTTTTTTTTTTTCACATTTCCGTGCATTGCACCGGCTTTATACTAGTTACATTCCAAAAATCAAAATTTTTTTAGTAGGGGTGCGCCGAGCCCATGCAATAGTGCAAAATATGGGCGACTCATGAAGTGATGAGTCCTCCCCCAAAGTTAAATTAATTTAATATCATGTGGACCGATGGCCCATGAATCAGAAATTAAAACTGGTAATATCAGATATTAAAGGACCCTCCCTTTTTATAGAGTTATTATATAAATAAAAATTAACTATATTTTTATATTATGAAGATTTTTTTTCCCACACATGTTCCACAAGGTGGACCGTGCGCCTCCCCTACTTGACACATGTTTCGTTTAACACCCATTAATTAGGGTTAAGATTTACTCACCCTAGGGTTTATACATCTACTCTTAGTTTTTGGCAAAAAAAAAAACTCCTAAGCTAATAAATCTTAACTAAGGTTAAAGAGGATTAAAATGGACACAAAAACAGGTAAAAAATCAGTCCCTTTATATTATACTTATAAAATAAAAAATTACAAATTTTGAAGTGACAAAAACTTCCCATAATTACATCCTTATAATTTGGAGGACCAATTATATACAAAATTTAGATATTCTGTGTTTTTTTTAAAAAGTTTTTTATACCTACTATATAAGTTTCAACAAGTTGCACCCACGTTGAAACTTTGGAAATGATTTAAAATCTCCGTTGAAACTTTGGAAATGATTTAAAATATGAGATTTGGTTACCATTCTTCTTCTATTTTTTTTAAAGCTTCTCTCAAGTTTGAACCCCTAGAGGTCGCCACGTGTCTCCTTTGACACCCCTTAACCATGGGTAAGGTTCGCCCACCCCTAGGGTTCACTCACCCATCCTAGGTTTTTTTTTTAATATTAATTATTATTTTTTTAATTAAAAAACTGTTTTTTTACAGTTTTTTAATATTAAAAACAGTTTTTTAATTTAAAAAATAATAATTAATATTTTTTAAAAAAACAAAGGATGGGTGAGTGAACCCTAGGGGTGGGTGAACCTTACCCATGGTTAAGGGGTGTCAAATGAGAGACATGGCAACCTCGAGGGGTTCAAACTTGAGAGATTCTCTCAAATTGAACTTGAGAGAATCCTAAGCCTTTTTTTTTTAAGGAAACCAAATCCTCTGTGGCAAAATCCGGTTATCAGCCCTTGAGATTGCCACGTGTCAATTTTGACACCCTTTAACTGTGGTTAAGATTCACTCACCCTTAAGGTTCACCAACCATCTTTGGTTTTTAGAAAAAAATATTAATTCTTTTTTTACAATTAAAAAACTGTTTTTAATGCTTTTTTAATATTAAAATATTAAAAATAGAATTAATATTTTTTTCTAAATACCAAAGATGATGGATGAACCCTATGAGTAGTTGAATCTTAACCACAGTTGAGGGATGTCAAAAGGGACACGTGGCTACATCAAGGGGTGATAACCGGATTTGGCAACCTCAAGTGGTGATAACCCGACTTGCCAAATCCTGTTATCACCGTAGGGGATTTGGCTTCTTTTTATTTTTAAGTGTCATCATTTATACCAGCAGCACACCAACCATATTCGGACCGAATCCTCTTCCAAAGGGAATAGGGTAATACAGCTCCACTTTCATTCACTTTCAAAATTACTTTTTTTTTTAAAAAAATTTTTTAGGGAAAGCATGAAAGAAAGGCACTTGTTTGGCCATGGAGACATACGTCTTACCTGAGGAAGAAACCAGGAAAGGTAACATACCTTACCTAGGTCTTAACTCATTCATCAACCACACCAGAGTCATGAAATCACAAAAACTTCACTCTTTTGCTAAGGCACCATCAAATCCAAAATGTTTTAATAATATAACTCAAAACAACAAACTGCTTCTAATTCAAGCCAGCGAAACCATGGCCAAAGCACATATTCTCAACACCTATAACAAAACACCCAAGACAAACCGAATTACGAAATAACCACGGACACGGACACGGACACGGACACGGACTGAGATTGACAAACTAAACCAAAGAAACAAAAGGAAACGCCACCACCTCCTCATCACAGATCTCCTCCTCCCAGCAATGCAGAATCGACTTAGGAGAGGACACTGCGCACCACCTCTCCACCACCGTGAAACAACGGTACACAACGCACCCCCCAGCCGGGAGCTCCTGCTTCATCCCTCTCTCACACGCGTATCCGTCCACGTCCAAGTTCTCCTCCCACGTTCCGAGTCCGACACCGCCAAAACGTGTCACAGCAATAGAGAACTCCGCCGGACCGAAACACCTCAAGACCCTCTCCACAAGCGACTCGAGCCCAACCAGACTAGGGTCGAACCCCATTGCCTCATAACTTGCATAGCTAAAACCATCCTCTGGGGTCACATGAATCGTCGATAAAGCTGAACCGTCGATCCCATTCATCGAGTACCCACAAGGATCGAACTCGAAATCGCAGATCTGATGCGACGGTAATATTTCAGAAATTTCGGCTATTTTCGTCATTTCCTTCCCCGAGTAATCCGCCGATTTTTTGAAAAAAACGGATGCTCGGTCTCTGTCTAAGCCCGTCATGCAAATCTCCAGAGTAACAATAGCCGTCCGATTTATGGATGATGATTTTGATGGGTTCTGAGACGCCGAGTAAATATGCCAGTTCCGATTCGGAGTCGCCGGATCTCCGATCACGTAGGCCTTCCCGCCGGAAGAGAGATTGCTAAAGAAACCATTAAGTACGGCGACTTCCTCTGCGAAATTACGGTGAGGGACAGGTTGGGCAATTGGGAATATAAAGCTCCCGCGAGTGTATTTCACGGAGAAGACAGAGAGTGAGAGCGAGTTAGCGAGTTCGAGAATCGGTGGGATTGATAACAGTAGCTTCGTTGTTCCGCAGGTTTTGATAATTATCTTGAGAGGGTACACGAAGAGGCTTGACTCGGAGAGTACGTATGAGTCGAAGTCCGAGTTAGAGAGTTGAGCCACTATAGTGCACCGAGCGGGTTCGAGGATTGAGTCGAGTTGGGACCGAGTCAGAGCTCGAAGACCGAGTCCCTTTGGGTCGACGAAGATGGGAGCTTCAGAGAAGTTGATTTCAAGGCGTTTTTCAAATCCTTCGAATCCAATTGCAGAAGGGGGAGATGGGTTATTTGTATTACCCAGTAAAACGGCCATGGCTTCGAATGAAAGCTCGAATTCAATCAAAGAAGAGAATCGAAGAGATTGTTTCTGAATTATCGAAGAACAGCTAGCCAGAGAGTGTTGTTTATTCGCAGAATTCAAAACGAAAGAAAGGGAAATTCTACTCTACTGAGAAATTCTACTCTACTGAAGGCATTTGGAGGACGTCTCAGGAAGGCTTCCTCACGCACTGTACAAGATCGAAAAAAGAGAAAGAACATATTAGGAATTGAAATTTGAAACCTAGAGAGATGAAACAGAGAATTAAAAGTTTTTTTTTTTTTTTCTTACGTTGGAGTAAGCAGCAGATCGAAACTTCTCAATCCCACCATTGGGTCGAACGTCTTCAATGCTATAGCCGAGAGGAGCTTCGTATTGTAAGGAACTACTACTGGATTTCTTCTTACCACCTTTAAATTCCATTACAACATTCACGCTTCCTGCAACAAAGAAATCAGGATAAATTTAGTTCTGCAAACGATTAAAGATTTAAGAATATAAAGGAAAAACGTTTAGGCATCCAGAAGAAATATGTAATAGAAACTGAAAAATTCAAAACCCAGAAAAGAAAAAACATAGAAAATAACAAATCTATTAGTGGGAATATAATATATTCAAGCGAAGGAAAAGAAATATTCGAAATTATTAAAAAAAATAAAATAAAAGAGCAAAACGAAATCAAATCAACAGAAGCATGATGAAATAAGACAGGAAAGAAGAAACCCACCAATATCCCAAAAAGTGATTTTGGGAAAAGAAACAATAGGAAAAACTATATAGAAGATTAAAATGGAGAGAACGAAAGACTAACCCTAGATTCATATTATAAAAAAACGAAGAAAAAACGAGAAACTTACGTTACAAACAAAAGAATATGGTCAACAAGATCTAAAAAAACTCTAGCAGCCCTTCTTCAAATACCCAATAAGCCTGGTTGATTGTCGAAGAAGAAAAAGAAATCAAGAAAGAAAAGGAAGCGAAGGAATATAAGAGAGAGATCTGGGAAAAAGAAGGAAACTGTGAGGAAGAAATAGCAGGTTTGTGGGAGGAGAAGAAAAGAGCGAAAGAGAGTATTTATAGGAAGAGGAGAGGGCAAAGAGCGTGAGAGAGAGAGGGAGAGAGAGAAACGGCTCGAGAGTCGAGAGAGATTCGGATAGCGAGTGAGACCACGCGGCGGAACCAATCTCAATCGTTTCACGTCTGGCAGTTGTGTGAGGGAATACTAGGCTCCTCCTCACCTCTCAATTTATTATGACATAATAGCCCTTACTCCTAATTGCTCTTTTTTCTATTTTCCCCCCTTTTAATAATAAAACAAAAGTCACCCCCACCCCACAGCATCGGATTCTCTGGGACAGGTGCTAGAAAAGTGGTATCAGGCTACCGCATATTATGCTACAGGTGGCTGAAGAAGTCATTTCATGTTTCCCATGATTTTAACTTCTCCACACTATATTAAACATGTAGCGATAAACTGGGGAGAAAAAGAGGGAGAGATATCAAGTGGCGAGAAGTCGAAATCATGGGAAGAAAATGAAATGACTTCTCCTATTTTTTATGCCAAGTGTCGCATACATTGTGATAGTCCGTTGAGACCACTTTTCTGGCACCTGCCAGAGAGAATCCGAGGCCACTCCCACAAATAATTATTTGTACTCAAATGATTATTTGTTTTATTATTATTATAAAAAAGGTCCAGACTACGCAACTATACCTTAACCCTAAGTCGCTAATCCTAGCTGCATAGCTTAACAAGCGTTGGGTTTAATCCAAACTCTAGATGTTTCTTTTGACGTTAGAATGGGGTTTTGCATATGCGCTGCTACATTGTTATGTATACCAATTTTACTTTTTTAACTCATCATTTTTCAGGTAGCTCGACTGTGTTACCCTCATTGAAACACAAACTGGAGACGTATCAGCCTATATCCCCACCAATGTGATCCCCATTGCAAATGGACAAATCTATTTGGAAACAAAGCTCTTTTATTGTAGAATTAGACCTGCTATTAACGTCGGCTCATCTGTCAGCCGTGTCGGGTCCGCCGCGCAGTTGAAAGCTATGAAACAAGTATGCGGTAGTTTAAAACTGGAATTGGCACAATATCACGAAGTGGCCGCCTTTGATCAATTTGGCTTAAACCTTGATGCTGCGACTCAGGCATTACTCAATAGAGGTGCAAGGCTTACAGAAGTCCTGAAACAACCGTATTATGCACCACTTCTAATTGGAAAAGAAATTCTAGTCATTTATGCAGCTGTCAAGGGATTCTGTGATCGAATGCCACTAGACAGAATTTCTCAATTTGAGAGAGCCATGATCCAATTCCATTCATTGGCCGAGTGAAAACAGTAAAGGGTTGAACTAATTTGTGAAAGCGGTGAAGGTAGCGGATCCCTAACTCAATAATCCTCCCGTCTTTTCCGGCAAATGCTATGTTCAACCATGCCCAAGTGTTAGATAAAGAATCTGAATCCTTACTTTTGTTAGGCTATCGTTTTTTTTTAAATTGTTAGTAAAATGACTATTGTGCCCTTAAGACCTTACAACGCCCTTTTACCCTTGAACTATTGTTAACATGTTTTAACCTTTGTGGTTAATTTTATTTAAAAAATCTAAAAACTAAGGTTAGATGCTGAAAAAATTAGTGAATCTTAACCACTGTTAAAGGGAGTTAAAAAGGAGCATCCTTTAACTATCCTTGAACAACCCCCTGTGGGTGTAGCCCAGTGGCCGGAAGGACGAACGGTAAACCTGAAGGTCTCGAGGTCGATTCCTAGGCTCCCCTCAATATTGGTTAATGGGGTGTGGGTATTCCCTATGCATCACGTGGGACTAGTCTAAGTCTTTAAGGCTAGATATCCACTTGTATCAAAAAAGGAGGTCTCGAGGTCGATTCCTGGGCTCCCCTCAATATCGGTGTATGGGGTGAGGATATTCCCTATGCAGCACGTGGGACTAGTCTAAGTCTTTAGGGCTCAAGATATCCACTTGTATAAAAAAAAATTAACTATATATCCTTGAACTATGGTTAACAAGTTTTAACCCATGTGATTAATTTTTTCTAAAAACCAAGTTTAGATCCTTTAACCTCAATAGTTAGTGAATCTTCACAATTAAAGGGGGTTAAAAGGGGACACCCCTTTAACTATCCTCCAACAATGGTTAACAAGTTTGAACTATTATAGTTATTATTTAATTTTTTTTAAAATAAGGTTAGATGTATTGCCTAGGTATTGGACCCTATAAGGGGGGGGGGGGGGGGGGGGTGAATAGGGTCTTGGCAAATTTAAAATTCTTCCTATTTTCTTTTTACGAAATTTCAAATTAAACTAATTAACAAGAGATAGTTATGCGATGATAAAGAAAGGATAAGAGATAGAGAGAGCAAACACAACAGAACTATTTTCGAGGTTCGGCACTCCCGCCTACGTCCCTGTCTCAAGCTCTATGGCACAAAGAATTCAACCACGATTCACTATCGTACAGACTTCTTCCGGGTGAAGGCCAAACCTTTAAAATCTCATTTCCAGGTTGAGATTACCACATTCAATGCAAGAGAGCACCCTCTCTTGACTTTACAAAGCTATCCGGCTTCTCAGATAAGAATATTCGATTCTAGATATTCTTCAATACAAATGAATAGAACTTTTAATCTAGACAAATGCTCCTTAATAAACTGACAAGATTGACTTGAAGCACTTCTAAAAATCTCTCAAAGTAATGAGAGTTGAATAGCTCAAATATGGAGAGTTGGGATTTCTAGGTTTTCAACGAATGATCTTGATGAGAATTGAATGCAATATTTTATCAATGGTAGTTCAATAATTGTTTAATGTTCATAAATGAACTCAATTTATAGTTGTAGGATCAATAGTGCTGTTGGGAATGCATTTAATACGAAAATAGCCGTTTAAAAACTATCGTTGAAGTTGGTTCCCGCAAGCAGTCGTTGACTAGTGAAGCTGTCAGATTCAATTCTGAGCTACTATTAGTCCACTCGTCGACGAGTGCTGAGACCACAGTCTCACTCGTTGACAAGTCCTCTGTGTTTTGACAGAAAACTTATCTTTTAAAGACCAATAAGATGGGAATGATTTTCTAAGTCTTTTGGCTTCCCTTTAACATGATTTTAATAATATTTTAAGATGTCTTAGAGCCTTAGAATGATATGCAATTAAGTCAAGGATTTTTAAGGTCAATCTAGACTTTGAGCATTTCAACTTTCCATATGAATGAAGACTTTTTACATAAGTCATAGACTCTTTCAAATAAATAAAAAATGGCTTTAAACCTTCTTGAAAGATAGTCTTCAACTGATCTTGGATCTTTCAACTTGAGTATGTCTTCATGATCTTTATTGTTGTTCATGATCCAACTTGGACTTTGGGTATGATCTTGAATTCATCTTTGTACATGGAAGCTTTTACTTGATGGTTCATCTTGGATATGTAGAGACCTTTTCATACATCATGCTTTGAATGTTGGGCTAATGCTCTTGTAATATGAATTTTACATAAACTTCATAGAAACATTAGTACCAAAATGATCATTTCATTATTATGTTATCATCAAAATTATTAGGAGTACACAGGGTTGTAACCTTTAGGATAACAATCTCCCCCTTTTTTATGATGACATACTAATGCAATGAAATGGAAATAAGCTCCCCCTCAATATATATTTTCAATAAAATTGTTGAGGTTGACTCTCCCTAAGCATATGCATTCATATATATTTTGTCATTTTCAATTTATATGCATATTTCAGATCATTCATAATCAATTAAAGATATTCAAAGAATATACAATATATTTCCAACATTCAACATCCACTCAAGAATATGAAAAGAAATAAGTTTCATTCATATTTAACCAAAAGTATTGACATTTACGAGTATATCAAAGTCAAGTCATGTCAATTACAAAAAGTGTGTCAAAACAAAAACTTCCATTCACACAATGAGTCAAAACAAAAAGTTTCACATTTTCATTCCACATTTCTCTCCTCCTTGGCATCATAAAAAAGAAACAAAAATAATCTTCATTTGTCTTTTTCTCTCTTCCTCTACTTGTACTCTTTGGACATAGGCACTTTCTTCTTTCCCTTGGGGTCACTAGGAGAACTATTACTAGAGATAACCTGCTCCTGGGGTCTCTCCTGGGGTCTCACAGGTACCTCTACATCCAAAGGTATTGGGATGTGAGCTGGGCGAGTCCTGATAGCCATTAACTCAATGGCTACCTTAGTCACTCAAGAGGCTGACTCATGAATGATACGAGCCTGAGCTCGAAGCTGTGGCCCAAGCAAATCTGACTTCCCCTCAAGAACAACCAATCATTTACTAAAGGTAATAACTCCACAGAGGCATCCTTTGCCTTCTTCTGCACAAGCTCAGTGGTAGCATCCACTCTATTCTTCAGGATGTCCATATCCTCTCTCACAATCCCCACACTGGTATCCAATGTCTCTAAACTCTGTCTAGAATCTGTGCGGAGGCTGGCTATACTAGTCTCAATAAAGGACAATCTCTCTCTAGTCTTTGCCTGGAAGCTCACCATACCCTCCCTGATTTCATTTTGAAAGCTCAACATGCTCTCCAAGCTAGTCCCAATAGAGGCAACCTAGCCCATCAGAAGGCCCATCTGATCAGCTGACATATTTGGTCTCCTTAGGGACTCATATTATGGTCCAGTACCCTCAAAATGAGGTGAGTCCTCTCTCCGATATGATGACTCAGGAAGCTCTAGCTCAATTTCAATCTCTGGAATATCTGTCTCTGCTACTGCTGCTGATGAGGAGGAGGGGATCTCTAAAAGTCCTAGAGCTGAAGCAGATGGCCCAGGGGTAGATGGAGAAGGAATGTCAGGAGTAGGATCTGAGACTGGAGCTGGAATAGGAAATGAAGAAGGATCTGGAATAGGAGTAGAGGTAGGAGCTTGAATAATGGGCTTGGGTACCCAGACTTGTTGTTCCTCAACCCATGCATAGCTCATCCTCATGATGGTAGCCCGGGAGTAAAAGTCAGAATCGGATACATCTATCTTATCCCCACAGGCTGAGAAAGGAAATTTGAAATATTTGAAAAGTCTGGTGAGAGTTTCACCAAAAGGTAGGCGACCTTTGTTCCTTTTAGAGGTATCCAACATGATATGTGTAAGGACAAATGGTAGGTTAATATGCTTAGTGGTGAATGTCAGCACCCAATTTTTACACCCCTCCATAATTGTTGTTAAACCCTGTAACCATGGTTAACCCCAGTCAAATCTTAGGTCAACCCTGAGTCAAACCTAAGACAATCTTGACTTCAACCCTAAGATAATCCCAGTCAAACCTTAGTCAAACCATAAGTAGACCCTAGGTCTAGTCCTAGGTCCACCTTAAGTCAACCCTAGGTCTAGCCCTAGTTAAACCATAAGTCAATCCTAGTTAAGCCCTAGGTGAATCCTATCTATCCCTAGCCTAACCCCAATCCATACAAACCTAGGGCATGAGCCCAAGGCCCATGCAACACCTACCCAAGGCCCCTAGGGCCTAAAATCCATAGGCAAACAGCCCCTGGGCCCAAACAAGGGCCCATAACCCAAGTCAAGCCCTAGGAGGGGGGCCCAGTCCTGAAATTCAATTTTTTTGAGAATGACGGTAATCCAATTACCGACATTCCTTTTGTAGAAAAATTCATATCGCGTGCAAGCCAAAGTCAGCTGGGGTAGGCCTATTTTTAGAAAACTTCAGGAATGGCGGTAGAGTTTCTACCACCATTACCCATTTACCCTTGTGGGGGAGTAACAGTACTGGAATTACCGTCATTCCCAGAATTTACGTAAAAATAACTCACCTGCCTCCAGTGCTCAGGCACACCTTTGGCCACCCACTCTCCATTCTTAGACACCCGTCTACCCCTTTCCTTATCCCCTTCGTGTCCTTAGGAGTCTCTCCTATAAATCCAAGATTTCTCAAAGCTTTAAACCCATGCTAACTCACCCTTGAGTAATCCCTACAAAATCTGAAGCCTAAAACACGTAGGGACGCCTCCAGCTGCTCCCCCTACCTCTGAGTATCTTCAAGCACCGTGAGCTCCACCACCGTAGTCACTGCTAGAAGCATTCTAGTCGGGTTACCCCTCTTTTCTTTTTCTAACCCGCATGTGAGCCCTTGGTTCTAATTCCAGGGGATGTTGGTTTCGCTACAAACCCAAGAGTCGGAGTCCCTAGTTTCCCCATAGGCATAGGGACCACCTCAAGGGGATAAAATCCTTTTTTATTTCTTAAGCGTGCTTGCACACCTTCAGGACGATGCTCAGAAGCCCCCAAGCTCCTAGGGTATACTTAAGGCTATAAGGAATACCCTAGGACAAGCCTGGTTCGAAGTTCAGGGTAAAAATTCAATTTCTAGAAAATTTCCAGAATGACAGTAAACATAGTACCGCCATTCTGGATCTTCCCCATTTCAGTAACTCGTGGCCCCTTTTTGGTGAGCCCTATGAAGGGAATCCAGATAAAAAATTATATGAGAAACTGGATCCCGAGAATCGTTACACCATAGAAGGCAACTAATACTATCTACATGTTTTAGTAAAATTACCTTGGTGAATGATGTTCACCGATGAAACAAAAACCAACTCGAACCGTCAAAACTCTTTGTAAAGATTTCTCGAAGAAATACTTGTAACTCGATCCTTGTTCTTCGCTATCCCTGCGAAGCTTTGGAATCTCTACTTGGTATTGAAGAATCATAGGGAAGAAGATGGAAGTTGGTGTAGACTTTCTATCACCCAAAACCCTATGGTTCAAAAACCCTAAGCTTTAAAACCCAACTAGGATCACCCTTTGTAGCTCACGAAAATCCAAGGGAGGGATCCCTTGGAGCTCACGGTTTTTAGAGGAGAAATTATGAGAGAGAGATTGCCACACTGTTTGGGGTATGGGCCTATTATAGGATTTGGATCATATCCTAATCTTAATCCATTTAGAAATAATGTTTTAGGAATTATTAATTAATAATAACTCTTACCATTAATTAAATAAACTCCTAGTTTATCTATAACTACTTTAGTTATAATAAACCTACTAATTTAGGACTCCTTTTCCAAAAAGAATTCCCTAATTAAAGGGATTAACCAACTTCCTCAATATAGAAATCCTAATCCAATTAGGAAACCAACCAGAGGGGGGGGGGGGGGGGGGGGGGGGGGGGCGTGAGCTTAATGGGAGTCATGGACTCCTTGTTGTAATTGAATTCCATCTTATCTCCATCTTTCTTGCATTCCAAGTATTAGAATCTAATTCCATAATTTAAGGATTAACTATTTAATAATTATTCAACTAACCAAATCCTAATCCAATTAGGACTCTTCAATTTGAGCGCCCACCCTAGGGATTAAATCCCATGGGCTTGGGCCCATTATTAAGGTCCAACTTTGTTGGGTTTTATGGATATGGGTCAAACCCATTTCCCCTTATATTGGGTTAATTAAATAAGCACTAATATTATCCTTGAATTTAAATTAACAATTAATTTAAACCATTGATTAACATTTTATCTATTTAATAGTGATTAACATTTAATCATTTGATTAATTGATTAAAATTTAATCAATTAAATGAGCTTGTATTTCTAATGTGAGCATCTCCACAGATTGCTCTGGGACATTCTAACCCTGGCTTACCCAATGTTATCTCATTGACCCTAAATAGGAATTACATTGGAATTGCAAGTGACGTGAGATATCCATGTTGCAATTGAATCCAAGTGTAAGAACATTAACCATTAAGGATCTCGCCACACAAACTTTTTAATTCAATTAATCATTCCAATTACATTATTCCTAATGGGCCTTCGAGATTATTTATACTATCTAACTTATAGCCCATTGCACATCATCCGGGTTTCCAAGACTTCTGATTAAGCCATGAGAAACTTTTTCTCTTGTAAAACACTTTGAGAAAAACTTTTTACAAGTATAATATATTTTAATAAAAATATATTTCAAACTTATTTTATTTCAAAATCACCTGCACAGGATTTAAGCTTAATCAACTGTCTTACCCAGAACTTAGATAATCTTTCAAATTAATGCGCATGGATTTCTTGTTTGAAATTCATCATAACTCGAATAGCTTTCTGACTATCTAACTGTCACCGTATCGTAGTCCATTGGGTAGATATTACTTTGGTGAAATCAAAATAGTCAGATTACTGTTCAGTTATAAATGAACTCATCAAATCTAAGGATCATTGAAACTATTCAATGTGGATGAGAGACCAACTATCTGATAATATGTTTATGCTGTCTCTCATTGCATGCAATCAGTCAGTGTACATTTAAGCACTCATATGTTGATATGTAGTTTCCAGTACAATAGTTTGAGATAGAACTACATCTCAACCATTGAGAACATCTTAGCATTGTGGCAGCCATATAAGTGAAGTGCCCAGCTTCACCCATAATTGTAACTATATAAGGTATAAGGAACTGGAAAGCTATATCTACCCGTGATAGTCCCATCACATAGCTTTCCTATAATATATTTTATGGACCTTTATCGATATCTCATATTGTATAGATCATCTCATGATCATGGTCAATTACCGATAATGAATTCACAATAGATAAGAAGAAGTCTTTATTAATCAAATTAATAAGAATCCTACAATCTAAATGACTTTTCTAGGCATCATGTCTAACACCCTGATCCACTCCAGGGCCTGGTTCGAGTCCCTAAGACCTCCCCTAATCCTACCTGATCATTTCAGGTCCCCTACACTAACTTAACCAGGGTTAAAATGCGCAAAACTGAAAATTATCCAGAATGTCGGTAAACAGACTATCGACATTCTGGGTTTTCCAGCCCTTGATAAAATTGTCCTTGTGGGCCCAACCCAGACCAAACCTAAGGCCCAGACCAGACCCAGGACTTGCCCTCAAGTCCCCTAAATACCCTTATGGGTCTAGGATCCCCTGAATATCATCCTTGACTTCATCTTTTGGCTGCAAAGTCATTGTTGTAAAAACAGTGGTAATGGCGGTAGTTATTCTACCGCCAATCTTATTTTGTAAAGAAATGGGATTGGTGGTGATTATTCTACTGTCAATCCTACTGTTTTCAATACAACAGTGGCTCTGCAAGGTCCGGACTAGGTAGGAGGCTATTCTAGGCCCTGCCATGCCATCTGGACCCACCCCTGACCGGACTAGGCCCTTTAACTGAGGTTAACTTTTAACCAAGGTTAGACCAATCTAACCTTTGAAAAAATCTCAAAAACATCTAAAAATTGCAAAAAGATCAAAAATATGATTTTGACTCTTTTAACTAGGGTTAGCAACCTTAACCATGGTTAACTCTCCTCTTTACTCCGGTTAAGCAAACTTAGGCCTCTGGGTCTACCCTGATTGGGCTAAACCTTGGCATATCAGGTCCACCCTTAGTCTACCGGACTAATCTCTTAGCCTCCGGGCTTAATCCTTGGCCTTTGAACCTATATCTTGGCCTCCGGGCTAAAACCTTTAGCCTCTGGGCTTAACCTTAGCCTCCGGGCTTAACCTTGGCCTCCGGGCCCATGCCTTTAGCCTCCGGGCTTAACCTTGACCTCCGAGCCCATCCTTTAGCCTTCGGGCCCAACCCCAAGTCACCAAGCTTAATTTTTGGCCTCTGGGCTCATACCCCCTAGACCATGCACTTAACCAAGCTGGTCAACCACCCCTAACTCCTGGGCTAGACCCTTAGTCACTCCGATGCACACACACAGTCTCCTATCCTTGGCACGGGCTCATGTATCAGAACTACGCTCGGTTTGATCTTGCTCCATGTGAGTATGTAGTAACCTAACCTAGGTTGACCCTAGTTAGGATTTTTCCTTTCTTGGATTAGTATACTCTAAAACTGAGACATTTGAATAAAACTTGACATTAATTTAGCTTATACCTAGGGAGCAGGTAACCATTGTAAAATGGGGATCCCGGGGTGCCTAACACCTTCCTTGGGACTTAATTGAACCTCTTACCTAGGCTTTCATATACACTGTAAGGCCTTATCCATATTTGAAATTTATCCCTTCAGAATTAATAAGTGACGACTCCTAATCTCTAAACACCAGTGAGTAAAAGTTCGTGCTCACAACTCTAGCGACTCCGCTGGGGACAATTTTTAAGGTTCAACCAGGAACCTAGGTTTAATCCAAATAAATATCAAAATTATTCAAATGCCTAAGTATTTAGTCTAATACTAATTCTTTCATCTCCTTGGGTGTATTTTATACTATGCATATCATATATATCATATTTAGTATAATGACCCATGAAAATCCAATAGACAGACTTAATACGCTTACGACTGTTGGATGATTATCCTTAGTGTCAGAAGCTTAAAAGCCTTGGAGGCTTGCAGAATTACACTTGTTGGATGATCATCCTCAAGGAAGGATTCTGAACGATCCCGCTTACACCAATCGTCCATTTTCAGGTATGTTCTATATCCAGGAGACGCATATACGGTATTAAGTGAGCCTAATCCTTTTTGGAATACCTGCATTGCCTCAGCATTCAATATATAGAATAGGCTAAGGTATAGTCTACAAGCAACCCATTTGGAGGAATATTCTAAACCCTAATCTGCTTGCACCCTATACATATCCCCTGTTATAGTTAAGTATCAGGGCACTCTACCTAGATAGACACCCATCTAGGAGCATAAAATGAGTCATACTTGTGTTTGTAATAAAAACATCCGACCCTATGTCCCGACATCGCATATAAGGGTTCAAATCCTAGGCAGACAAGTCTTTACATGACCTACCCAGCCTTGACCTAATAGGCCCCCGGTTCCCAACAACCTTGGTAAAGCATGTCAGACCTTTGTCTAACTGCCCTAATCAAATTACATGTGCCTTGTCACACCCAATCAAAAAATCAGAAAAATCAAATTCATCATCCCAACATTACTCCATCCATCATTACACATTCACGATGCTCCCACTACATTTCCACTACATAAGCACAATACTTGCATTGTGCTCCCCATACATTACTGTATCATCCATGCACCTTCATCAATTAGGATCACACTGCACTTACATCATCCGTACCCTACCCTTACACTTTAGACACTGGCACGCTACATCGGTGACATTGGTACACTGCACTTGTACCTATCCAGGGAATTGTAGAACCCAGTGTATCCCAGTCCAGGGTATCCCATCATGCATCTGCACTACCATCCTCCAACCTGCTGTGCTTGCACCATTCACTAACATCAGTGGAGTCCAGTCTACCCCAGTCTATGCATCATTTTGGCAACAACCCTAGAGGTGTCATGGAAGTAGAAGCAATATACAATGCATGACCCCTCAAACCAATTCATCCAAGACCCAATTTTTTTTTAAACTTTTGAGTCTCACCTCATTCATTGGGTTTTTTTACCTGCGTATGGTCATGCATCATCAACTAGAATTCCTCATCTCGGTATTGACTCACTCTCTGTTTCCAGCTTCTACCGTACCGAGACAGCAACTCAAAGGAAAGGAACACGGAGAACCTTCGAAAGGCCAAGAGATCATCATGATGACCCTCCTCAATCAAGGGCAAGACATTAAGAAAATCAAGTCACTCCTCTAGGATAAAACTGTTAAACTCAATAAACTCCTGGTGACACAAGGGAAAACCTAGATCCGCCCCTACCTTTCAAACAAACACATCCAACCCAGTGGTACAGCCACATAAACCTCCTTCTCGCCTACTCTCCAAGCCTCAAAAAGAGCGGACACCACCCAAGCATTTCATCCCTATTCCACTCAACGAACTCTTATCAGTTCTAGTTGAAAGGAAGCTGATCGCACTCCGTGGTTCTACCCCATTGCAACCCCTAGAAAAGAGGAGCCGTGGTTACTAGGAGCATGAGCATTGTGCTTTTCATCAAGGCCCTAGACACTCTACTGACCACTACATCGCTCTAAAGCACGCAGTCCAAGACTTGATTGAAAAATGTGAACTTATCTATGTGCCAGTAACTGGTGCTCCTAAAACCCCTATACCCTCATTAACCCATCAACAAACGCCACCCTTATGCCACCTAGAGTAGGCTTGTCCGCAGAAGGAGACCAGAAAACAAGATGCTGAGTTCGGTTGATCAAAACCAAGCCTAATCTGAGTCAGTCTAGTTAGGTTTCTTTCTAGTAAAGAGTTAGCCCCAATGGCCCCTGTTTAAAGACCAGCGTCTTGTTCAAGTCTTTAATTCAATAAAATCACATCTCTCTTCTATGCCAAAACCAAAAATAAGAAAATATATTTATGTTGACTAAGCTTATGGGATTAACAAGAGATCACTCAAACAGATAATCAGACCCACAACCCTCAGGGGCAGATATGACAAAGAGCAAAATTCCTATATGGAAATCTCCTCCTATACAGAGCCAAGTAGCAACCTTATGTATGTAAAGATCGGAACCTCACCACACCAGGATTAGAGAACAATTAAGAGCAAGGGGCAGAGTCAAGGTATTAGCGCTTTGTCATATTCTGTGCCCCTGACTTGTAGCAAGCGGAGTTGCCGCCCGAATCAAGAATCACCAGTGCTGGAACAAGTTACTGACAACTTCAGGCAACTGCACAAATCTACAAGCCAGGGGAAAATGTCTCGCCCTTCAAAATCTAGGGGTAGTATTGATCTGATCATCAGACCCCAAGCCAATCAAATGGACAGAGTCAAGCTATTAGCGCTTACGGTTCTGTCTGATAATGCTTGTACTCTTAACTGCCTTGGGAAAGGACAGGAGGCCATCATTGGCACCTCATTTCCCCTAGAATTATCTAACCCAAATCAAATCAATGAAATATGCTAGTTAGCCCCTCGAGCCTAATAACCTCCATTTGACAAACCGTTTTCAACGGGACACCCTCCTTTACCATCTGTGGCATTTGTCTGAACTACGTCATGACTTGGTCTTGCAAAGGATATGTAGGCAACCTGAAATCAGGTACGGTCAAATCGCTCAAACAGTTGAGCCAAAATATTTAGCAT
Organism: Tetracentron sinense; assembly: GCA_015143295.1. Lineage (NCBI taxonomy): Eukaryota > Viridiplantae > Streptophyta > Magnoliopsida > Trochodendrales > Trochodendraceae > Tetracentron > Tetracentron sinense. Next base: position 15,293,364 of record CM026569.1, read on the forward strand.
AACCTAGAAGAAAAGTAAAAGCGTTCAATTAGTTGAGCTCAGAAATTGCTCTCATCAAGAGCAAGACCCGATTAGAAGGGGCAGGGTCATATATAAAAAAAAAGAGGATATAAAAATACAAAGAAAAAAAAAAGCAAGGCCGAAATCAAAAGCAGGACCAAATCAAAAAGCAAGACCAAATCAAAAGAAAAAGCCCAGTCAAAACTCAACGACAAATTCAAGAGGCGTTCAAAATACATCAATCCTCAGGGTGTCCCAAACTTTAGTCCCCTAGCCTACATTTGGTCCTATCACAAGTCCTCTTAGATCTCCTAGAGACTAAGAATGCAAGCAACTTATTAGACAAGTATCCAAAAACGAGATACTGATATCTAAAGCAATGATAGGAGTAGAACCCCACTTAAATCCATTGCGGGCCTAGTGAAAATCAGAAATGGCATTGGTGCGCAAAAGTTGCGCAAACCCCAGACCTGGTCTTGTGACCAGGGGCAAAAAAAGGGAGGAAAACCCATCAACTTCGCAAGCATGAGTGAAAACAAAAAATGACCTCATTGCGCAAAAACTATGCGAACCCAAACTTGGTTATTCCTAGGGCAAAAAAAGGATAAGTTGAAAACACTCGACATGAGTACCTCTAGATCAAGGTAGAGCAGATCTTATTAATAAAGCAACCCTAGGTCCCTGGCTCCAAGCAAAGCCCGACTCCACACAACACAAGGTTAAAGCCTAACTTTATCAATATCACAATACGACAAATTTTCTTAGTGTCGTACTCTATCCCTAAGGACAAAATTCATTCACCTTGTGAAAGTGATCTCCCTGTTATATCACATAAGCAAAGGAAGCATTCAACTTCAAATCCTAAGTATTGGATCAACCACCTTCAAATTCTGATGTATCCTTCAACCCTGTCATTGTAGTGTCTGCCCATCAGCTTGGCCAGATCAACCAGAACTCAGCAATCGGCCAGGATACAATATAGGTCTAACAAGAAACAAAAGCATGGTTAAGCACCTTTGAAATCTTCAAGAAGCAAGGAACCGACTTCCAAGAGCGAGTCATATACCCAATCCTCTATCAGTTGACTTACCACCAATTCAATCAGGACTAGCCTAGTCACCAATCTGTCAGCATATGTGAAGTCACACATACCATACATACCCACTATCTTACCCAGTCAGCACACAACTACACAAATCCAATCAAGCTGCACACTAGCTTCATATACTCAATCAAGCTACACAGTAGTTGCACACACTCAATTGAGTCACACATAATACACTCTAGCTACATAGCTGTAGTCAAGCTGCATACACTTAACCAAGCTACACACTAGTTGCACACACTCAATCGAGTCGCACATAATGCACTCTAGCTACACAAATTCAACCAAGCTTCACACTAGTTGCTCACACTCAATCGAGTTTCACATTGCACTCTAGCAGCACACAAACAAGCTGCACACAAATTGCACCCATTGTACTCTAGCTAATTGCTTTCAAATTTCACAACACCACACTCTAGCGGCATAAGCCCATCCACTGTATTCAAGTTGCATAACCCATTGCACTTTAGTCGCATGCACTCAATCAAGTCACACACACTATAATTGCATTTCAATTGCACTCCACTGCATTACCACAATCAATCTGGCTAGCACCTCTGGGTGATTCCATTTCAATTTGGCTAGTGCCTCCGGGATATACCATTTCAATTTCAACCCGGCTAGTGCCTCTAAGACATGCCATTTCAATATCAATCTGGCTAGTGCCTCTGGGTGATGTCATTTCAATCTGACTAGTGCTTCTGGGACATGCCAATTCAATTTCAGTCCGACTAGTGCCTCCGGGCATGTCATTTCAATATCAATCTGGCTAGCGCCTCCGGGTGATGCCATTTCAATCTAGCTAGTGCCTTCGAGATAAGCCATTTCAATTTTAATCCGGCTAGTGCCTCCGGGATATGCCATTTCAATATCAATCTGGTTAACGCCTCCGGGTTATGTCATTTCAATCCGGCTAGTGCCTCCAGGACATGCCATTTCAATTTTAATCTAGTTAGTGCCTCCGGGACATGTTATTTCAATATCAATCTGGCTAATGCTTCCGGGACATGCCATTAAAGTTTCAATCCGGCTAGTGCTTCTGGGACATGCCATTTCAATATCAATCTGACTAGTGCCTCCGGGACATGTCATTTCAATTTTAATCCGGTTAGTGCCTCTGGGATATGCCATTTCAATATCAATCCGGCTAGTGCATCCGGGACATGTCATTTCAATATCAATCCGGCTAGTGCCTCTGGGATATGTCATTTCAATATCAATCCGGCTAATGCCTCTGGGATATGCCATTTCAATTTCAATCCGGCTAGTGCCTCCATTACATGCCATTTTAATTTAATCCAACTAGTGCCTCTGGGACATGCCATCTCAATTTCAAATATCGATCCGGCTAGTGCCTCCAGGACATGCCGCAATCCTTTTCGACACTCCCGTGTGTCCTCGACATCCTGTGTATTCCTTGACAACCCATTGGCGAAGTACTGACCACTTGTCATACCGCTACACTTCCTGTATGTCCCTCTTTCGACACCCCCGTGTGTCCTCAACATCCTATGTGTTTCTTGACAACCCATCGATCAGATGTCACCCCACTTGTCACATCGCTACACCTCCCGTATGTTCCTCTTTCAACACCCTTGTGTGTCCTCGACATCCTATGTGTCCCTTGACAACCCGCCGGTCAGATGCCGCATCACTTGTCATACCGCTACACCTCTTACATGTCCCTCTGTCGACACCCTCGTGTGTCATCGACATCCTGTGCGTTCCTTGGAAACCTGTTGGCCAGACACTACACCACTTGTCATACCGCTACACCTCCTGCATGTTCCTCTTTCGACACCCCCATGTGTCCTCGACATCCTGTGTGTTTCTTGACAACTGACATACCACTACACCTCCCGCATGTCTCTCTTTCGACACCCCTGTGTGTCCTCAACATCCTGTGTGTTCTTTAATAACCTGTTTGCCAGATGTTGCACCACTTGTTATAACGCTACACCTCCCACATGTCCCTCTTTGACAACCCCATGTGTCATCGACTTCCTGTGTGTTCCTCAACAACCCATTGGCCAGATGCCGCACCACTTGTCATACCTCTACACCTCCTGCATATCCCCCTTTTAAGACCCTTGTGTGTCATCGACATCCTGTGTATTCCTTGACAACCCGTCAGCCAGACGCCACACCACTTGTCATACCGCTACACCTCTCGCATGTCCTCCTTTCGACACTCCCGTGTGTCCTCGACATCCTATGTGTTCCTTGACAACCCATCGGCCTGACATCGCACCACTTATCATCCCGTTACACCTCCCGCACGTCCCTCTGTCGACACCCCCGTGTGTTCTCGACATCCTATGTGTTCCTTCACAACCCATCGGCCAGACGCCGCACCACTTGTCATGATGCTACACCTCCCACATGTTCCCCTTTCGACACTCCTGTGTGTCCTCGACATGTGTCCATTGACAAGCCATCGGCCAGACCCCGCACCACTTGTCAATCCGCCGACACCTCTCGTATATCCCTTTTTTCCAACACCCTCATGTGTCTCCAACATCACCGTGTGTACCACCGCCATGCCGACACACCCGCATGTCCTCCCGACCAATTCTTAGTGTGTCTTTAATACTCTGTGTTCATGACACTCCGTGTGTCCTTCGATCGATTTGGTTAGCGCCTCTGGAGATGCCACAACAATCAATTTGACTGGTGCCTCTGGAGATGCCACAACAATCAATTTGACTGGCGCCTCCAGGCGAAGCCTGTTTTCCCCCTCTTTCGGCTAGTGCCTCCAAGATATGCCACTTCCCATAACATCCATTCCCCCAGTATGAGTTCTAATCACTCTTCATCTCCAGTTTATCACTCATCTCCCTAGAAGGTGTAGGCATGGACGTGTCTCTCAACATTGATTGCATCATCATTTGCACAACATACATGCATATCATATTGCATTCCCAAAATACAACCTTTGTCTAAAAATAGGATGATTCCAGTACTTATCGTTCAATTGCTAACTTGACATTCTCCAAGGGGCAGCTGTAAGCACCCAATTTTTACACCCCTCTATAATCGTAGTTAAATCCTGTAACCATGGTTAACCCCAATCAAACACTAGGTCAACCCTAAGTCCAACCTAAAACAACCTTGAGTCCAACCCTAAGATAACCCCAGTCAAACCCTAGGCAAATCGTAGTCAAACTATAGGTGAAGTCATACCGCATGCATGTAAACCTGGGACAAGGGTCCAAGGCCCATGCAACACCTATCCGAAGCCTTTAGGGCCTAAAATCTGTAGGCAAACAGCCTCTGGGCCTAAACACGAGCACATAACCCAAGCTAAGCCCTAGGAGGGGGGCTAGTCCTAAAATTCAAGTTTTCTGAGAATGTCGATAATCCAATTATCGACATTCCTGTTGTAGAAAAATTCATACTGCATGCATGCCAAAGTCAGCTAGGCCAGGCCTATTTTTAAAAAACTTCAGGAATGATGGTAGAGTTTCTACTACCATTACCCATTTACCCTACCGGGAGAATAGTGGTACTAGAATTATTGCAATTCCCAGAGTTTGTGTAAAAGCAACTCATCTGCCCTTCCTAGTCCTGCCTTTGGCCACCCCCTCTCTATTCTGAGACCTTCGTCTACCCCTGTCCTTATCCCCTTCGTGTCCCTAGGACTCTCTCCTATAAATCCAAGCTTCCTCAAAGCATTAAACCCATGCTAACTCACCTCTGAGAAATGCCTACAAAAATTCGAAGCCCAAAACTCCTGAGGAAGCCTATAGCCGCTTCCCCTACCTCCGAGCACCCCCTCAGCCTCCACCACCATGAGCTCCACCATCGTAGCCCCTTCCAGAAGTGTTCCAGCAGGGCGGGGTCCTCACTTACCCCTCTTTTCTTTTTCGAACCCGCATGTGAGCACCTGGTCCTAACTCCAGGAGACGTTGGTTTCACTACAAACCCAAGCGTAGAGGTCCCCAGTCTTCCCCATAGGCATGGGGACCCCCTCAAGTGGATAAAATCCTTTTTTTATTTCTTAAGTGAGCTTGAACACCTTTAGGACACTGCTTAGAAGACTCCAAGCTCCTAGAGTATCCTTAAAGATATAAGGAATACCCAAAGACAGGCATAGTTTGAAGTTCAGGGAAAAAATTCAATTTCTGAAAAATTTCTAGAATGACGGTAAACACAGTACCGCCATTCTGGGTCTTCCCTATTTCAGCAGTTCTTGGCCCATTTTTGGTGAGCCCTGGTCCACTCCAAGGCCTGGTTCTGGTCCCTAAGACCAATAATCCTCTCTGATCATTTCAGGTCCCCTAGGTTAACTTAAGCAAGGTTAAAATGCACAAAACTGGAAATTTTCCAGATTGTCTGTAAATCGACTACCGACATTCTAGGTTTTTTGGCCCTTGATAAAATTATCCCTGTAGGCCTAACCCAAACCAGGCCTATGGCCCAGGACTTGCCCTTATATTCCCTAAATACCCTCATCTGTCCAGGATCCCCTAAACATCATCCTTGACCTCCCCTTTTGGCTGCAAAGCCATTATGGTAAAAACAATGGTAATAACGGTAGTTATTCTACCGCCAATCTCATTTTACAAAGAAATGAGATTGGTGGTGATTATTCTACCGTCAATCTTCCTGTTTTCAATATAACAGTGGCCCTATAGGGCCAAACTAAGTAGGAGGCCATTCTAGGCCCTGCCATGCCATCTGGGCCCACCCCTGATCGGACCAGACCCTTTAACTGGGGTTAACTTAACCTTTGTTAACTTTTAAGCATTGATAGACCAATCTAACCTTTGGAAAAATATAAAAAAATCCCAAAAATATCTAAAAAATGTAAAAAGATCAAAAATATGAGTTTGACTCTTTTAACCACGGTTAGTAGTCTTAACCATGGTTAACTCTCCTCTTAACTCTGGTTAAGCAATCTTAGGCCTCCGAACCCACCCCATAGCCTACTGGGCTAAACCTTGACCTACTGGATTAATCCCTTAGCCTCCGAGCTCAATCCTTGGCCTCCGGGCCCATATCTTGGCTGTCGGGCCTAAATCTTTAGCATTTGGGCTTAACCTTGGCCTCTGGGCCCATCCTTTGGCCTCTGGGCCCAACCCTAAGCCACCGGGCTTAATCTTTGGCCTCCGGATCCAAATCTTCAAGACCATGCACTTGACTAACCTGGTCAATCACCCCTAGCCCCCGGGGTAGACCCTTAGTCACTCCGATGCGCACACACACTCCTTGGCCTTGGCACGGGCTTATGTGCCAGAACTACGCTCGGTCTGATCTTACCCCATGTGAGTACGTAGGTAACTCAACTTGGGTTCGACCCTAATTAGAATTTTTCCTTTCTTCGATTAGTATACTCTAAAACTTAGGCATTTGAATAAAACTTGACATTAATTTGGCTTATACCTAGGAAGTAGGTAACCATTGTAAAATGGGGGTCCTAGGGTGCCTAACACTTTCTCTGGGACTTAATCGAATCTCTTACCTAGACTTTCATGTAGACCATAAGATCTTAACCATATATGGGACTTATCCCTTCAGAATTAATAAGTGACGACTCCTAATCTTTAAACACCAGTGAGTAAAAATCTAGGCTCACATTGAGGATGCACCACATAAAAAAGACATCAAAGAAAGTGACAAAGTCTCTTCCACCTCCTCTTGGAATGAGGTTGTAGGGGATGATATGGTGAAGCAACCTAGCTTCTGAGGTGAGGTCTTTGATGGCAGGTTGAAAGACTTTGGTTATGTCATTGTTTATTCAAATGTGTTTTAATTCATTTATTTCATTAAAACCTGGGTGGACAGCCCATTTGTTTGTGATGTAAATTTGGAATTCACCATTAGAAAGATGAAAAGTATGTTTAGGTTACTTTTTAGGGAATGAGATGTCCTTCCCATGGATATGAGAGGAAATAGTAGAAGAGGTTTCATCATATTTAAATTGAGAATAAAATTGACACATGAGTTTAGGGTACATGGACTCTTTAGATTCTAGGAAGAAGGTCCAATGTAATGATTTAAAGAGATTAGCTATAAGACCTAATCCATTGTTCTTGAACACGTCAAAATTTAAAATTTTACCGTAGATAGAAACATGTTTCAAGAATATTGCTAGGAATCTCTCCTTTGTTTTCTTTGATATGAAGAATGAAGGGATTGGTGCTGAAGGGCTTGCAACTTCCTTTCCTTTGGTGCTCTTCGTCTTTTCTTCTTGGTTCCTTGGTAGGGTTCTTTGACTGTGGAGGCATCTTGCTCAAATGGGAATTAGGGCAAAGAGATTTTGAAGGATTTGAGGGTTTGGAATAGATTAGAATGAGATTAGAGATGATTTGGGGAATGAAATAGGATTTGGAGGGAAAAGAGGATTTGTATTTGAAAGAGGGAAGAAGCTTTGAGTGTTTTGAAAAAAAATCAGATTTTTAGGTTATTTTTACACTTATGAACCCAGTCATCGACGAGTGAAAGGGATTAAATAGTACTCATTGCCGAGTGGCCTTAGCCAGCTATTGGTATTCAAAAAATTGCCTTTAGTCATCGATGAATGAGATACTCAAAACAATACTCTTCAATGAGTCCAGCACAGACTCTGAATTTTTTATATTTTTCATTATGAATCCAATTTTCTGCTGATTAAATTATTCATTTAACATCCAAATATTCATTTTACGCATCAAATCATTATCCAAAATAAATTAACATATCCATTAAACATCCAATTCAATTTTTGAACAAAATATCATCATTTTGAGCATAATCAAGCAAGATTCATCATTTTGAGCATTTAGACATTTAGATATGGTCATTTAATTTGACTTTGTCTAACCATGCCTAGTTCTCTCCTCAAAGTACTAAGTCTATCATATTGTAGGGGTTTTGTGAAATTATCAACAAGTTGGTTATTTGTATCAACAAATTCCAACACAACATTCCCATTTTGAACATGATATCTAATAAAGTGATATCTTATTCAATAAGTTTTGTTCTAGAATGTTGAATATGATTTTTAGTCATGCAAATTGCATTAGTATTATTACATTTAATTGAAATTTTATCATAGAACAATTTGAAGTCTTCTAATTGCTGTTTCATGTGTAGAGTTTGAGCACAACTCCTAGCTGTTACATACTCAGCCTTAGCTATAGATAGAGCTACAAAATTTTGTTTCTTACTAAACCATGAAACTAAGGAGTATCCTAACAAGTGATAAGTACCACTAGTGCTTTTCTGATCAACTTTGCATCCAGTAAAATCAGCATGAGAATAACTAAAAAGTTCAAGTGTAGTACTCTTAAGGTATAAAAGTCTTACATCAATTGTGCCAATCAAATATCTAAAAATTCTTTTCACAATAGTCATATGTGATTCTTTAGGATTAGATTGAAATCTAGCATACATGCGTACACTAAACATTATATCTGGCATACTAGCAGTTAGTTATAATAGACTACTTATCATACCTTTATACTTCTTCTCATCAACATTTATGCCAGCTTCATCTTTGTCAAGCTTTGTTGAGGGACTCATTTGAGTGTCAATTGCCTTGGTATTCTGCATACCAAATTTCTTGAGTAGCTCCATTGTATACTTGACTTGATTGATGAAGGTTCCTTCTTTAGTTTGCTTGATTTGAAGTCCAAGAAAGAAATTCAATTCTCCCATCATGCTCATCTCGAACTCATCTTGCATGGTCTTAAAAAATTCTTGACGCAATGATTCATTAGTAGAACCAAATATAATATCATCAACATATATTTATACAATAAGCATGTCATCATTTTTGTAATTTACAAATAGAGTTGTGTCAATCTTTCCTCTAATGAAATCATGTTCAACAAAAAATCCACTAATCCTATCATACCAAGCTCTAGGATCTTGTTTCAAACCATATAAGGTTTTAGTTAATTTAAACATATGATTTAGATATTTATAATTTTCAAAACATGGAGGTTATTCAACATACACTTCCTCCGATATATATCTATTTAAAAATGCACTCTTAGTATTCATTTAAAATAATTTAAAATTATTATGACTAGCAAAAGTAAGCAACATTCTAATAGTTTCTAGTTTAACAACCAGAGCCAAAGTTTCTTCATAATCAATTCACTCCTCTTGGTTGTAACCTTGAGTTACTAATCTTGCTTTATTTTTAATTATGTTCATATTTTCATCTTTCTTATTCCTAAATACTCATTTAGTACAATAGTTGATTTATCACTTGGTCTAGGCACTAAATCTCATACTTGATTTCTTTCAAATTGATTAAGTTCTTCTTACATTGCAATTTCACATGATTCATTTTCAATAGTTTCATTGGCAATTTTAGGTCAATTTAAGAAAGAAAAACAAGGTTATTACAAATATTTCTTCTTATTCTAACATCTTGTTCCATATTATCAAGTATGAGTTCTCTAGGGTGATCTTTTACAGTTTTCCAAGCCTTAGGAAGTTGATATTCATTTTCATCTTTATTTTTTTCATCATTTTCAACTTCTAAGGATTTATAATCATTTTTATATCTTGTTCTTCATTTTCTTCCTTACTTATTTACAAGTTTGAGATATCTTTAGATATTTTATTTACATTATCAACTATCTCATCTTCATCATTTTTAGTCTTTTCAAATGGATTTGATTCATCAAATACTACATGAATAGATTATTCAACAACTAGTGTTTTCTTGTTAAACACTCTATCGGGGGAGTTTTTGCTTTTTATTACTATATTTTGTTCCTCGTTCTATGGTTCCTGCATTGTCTGCAATTGCTTGATTGTATTGAGGTTGCTTTGATATTGCATGTGCTTTAAATTGGTATATATTTTGTGATATTGGCTTCCTACCTTAGCCAAAAAGGGGGAGAATGTTAGGGTTTTAGTTTTTAGTTCCCTAGTTCAGTACATTCTTTGCAATACTTGTTTTATTTATTTTAATATTATATAAATGCTTCACTGAGTGTTTTGTTTATGAGCATGTGCAGGTTCAGGTTTACAGCAGACAGATCTTGCATGACAGAAGCTTCACTGTTTACAATTTAGGTTTATGTCAATTGGTGTCATGTAACTTGTTTGGAGTCATGTAATGACCTAATTCATTCTTTGATGTGTTTGGGTGAGTTAGTGTCAAGTCATGTACTTCAGTTGGGTTTTGTAATGGAATTGCCAAAGGGAGAGATTGTAAGTCCATACTTTAGGTATTGACACATTCCAGTGGCAAAACAAAGTGTCTTGTAGTGTCATTGCCTTTAAGCTTCAAAGTCCGTGAAGATGAAGACCGAAGAGGTTCGATTGAAGACATTCAAAGTGTCGCCTTCGTCTCACTCATAGGATGGTAAGTGACCTACATACCTTATACCCTAGGTGGAATTGACTTAGCTAATATTCTATAAACCCTAGGTGGCTAGATACAAGCTTTGAGTAGCATAAGAGGAGTTAGTAATGCAAAACAACTCTTGTTCGGTGTTTGGGGCATAAGTCATTAACCATTGCTCCGATTTGAATCCATAATATATGAAAATTGAAGTCGTTAAAAATATCTACAACTTTCATGAAGGAAGTATAGGCAGATTTTGAAATCCGGTTGACCACTTTTCAAAACTGGTTGACCAGAGTGCAATAATTTTGTATGGCAGAATTTTCCAGTGAGTTGAATTTTGACCGGTCATCCACACCAAAAATCCGGTCGACCGGTCCTCGAGAATTTAGTTTCCTAGTGGATTTCCACCTCCTATTTTGCCCTATATAAAGAGGATTTGATCCCCATTCGAACCCAAGGAGTTTAGAGAGTTTATAGAGAGCTTTTTAGAGAAATTTAGGGTTTTCAAACTCATTCTCCTCTCCTCTTCTACTCTACAGTTTGCAAGACTTTGTTGATTATTCTGTTGTTGGGAATACAACTAGAGTTTATTTTCTGAAAAAGCCATCAAACCGTTTTGTTAAGAACATTGGTCGGAGTAATCCGAAGCCTTTACGAACGAGATCGATCTGAGGAGAATTGTGGTTATTTGGTTGGAGGAATCCAGAGCCATCATTGAAGGAGATCGATCTTTAGAGATCGTGGATGTGGAGACACAAAGAGAGCAATATGCTACTGTGGTAGATTGTAAGGCTTGCGAGATCGTGATTGCTTTTCGAGGTGTGGAGGACTGAGAACTAAAGGATCGTAGTATCGAGTCTGAGGGAGTCAAGTTCAAGTCTTGTAAGTATTTAGTTCTTTGTCTTAGTGATATCTCTTTGCTTGACTAGGTCCCTTGGTTTTTTCTGGAAGGGTTTCCACGTAAAAATACCTTGTGTCGTGGTTTGCTTGTTTCCTTCATTCCGCACTTTATTGTTCATCTTCCCTTAATTAATAATTTGATTGAAAAACTTAAAAATGGTAGATAGACTTTAGGGAGACCTATCCATACCCTATTGGGTTATTGAGTTCTTGACTCAAACATAGATTTGGGATTCATGGATATTATTCTTTCAATTGGTATCAGAACGGGTTCACTAATTATTAGTGCAATCTCATTTTTATAATAAGTGAAAATGAATCTCCAAAACCAAGGCGGATCCATCTCTTGTCCTCTGTTTTTTTTATGAGAACAATTATGCCTATTGGAAAGCTCGTATGCGAGCCTTTCTAAAAGCATGGGATGAGAGAGTATGGATCTTTGTTGGACAAGGTTGGACATCTCCAACATCGACCATAGATAATCAGACCATCCCCAAACCTTCTACTGATTGGACCAATGTAGAACTTGAAAGTTGTAGATGGAACAATAAGGGTCTAAATGCAATCTTCACTGCTGTCACACTTGAAGAATTTTGACATATTTCTAAATGTGACACTTTGAAGGAGGCATGAGACATTTTTAAATTACCCATGAAGGGACTACAATAGTCAAGATCTTTAAACTTCAAATGCTTACTTCTAAATTTGAAAATCTGAGAATGAATGATAATGAAAAATTTGATAGTTTTTATGTTGATTTGAGTGACATTGTTAATTCTTGTTTTAACCTAGGAGAAAGTATGTCTGAGTCCAAAATAGTTAGGAAGATCTTGAGATCTCTGCCAGAGAGATTTAGATCAAAGGTTACCACCATCGAAGAGAGCAATAATATTGATGCTCTCAAACTTGAAGAGTTGGTAGGTTCTCTTCAAACCTATGAGTTGAATCTACACTCATCTAAGAAACCGAAATCGATTGCCTTTAAATCTGTCAGGAAATCTATTGATGGTTTAGATAGTGACTCTGAGGTTGATGAAGAAGATATGGCTTTGCTTACAAAGAAATTTAGAAAATTTCTGAAATTTAATAAAAGATTTAATCCGAAAGGACAAAGATCTTTTGAAAAGCCTAAGTCCAAACACTATGAATATAAGAAATATCTTGAAAGTGTGGACAGTAAATCCCAAAGTGTTCAGTGTTTTGAATGTCAAGGATACGGCCATATTGCCAAAGAATACTTAAATGAGAATAAATCTAAGAGCAAGGCAAGGGATGATAGTGAATCCGAATTTGAGGAATTGGATAGTTCTTCTGATAATAAGACTTGAAATTATATTGCCTTCACTGCTTCCATAAATGGGATTGAAGAATCTTCTTCAAGTTTAAATGAGAATGATTAATACCTTAGTGATGGTGAGGATAAAGAGAATCAAAGTGATTTTGGTTGTAAGGGAGACCTCCAGACAGCTTATGATGAGCTGTTTGAGGAATACCTAAAGCTGAAAAAGGCTCAAATTTTTATGACCAAAAATGTAAAGTTAATGAAAAAGGAAATTGATGTCTCTGACCAAGTGGCTTCAAGGTTGAAAACTCTTGTGTCATAGCTTGGGGATGAGAAGGCTTCCCTCCTTGTCAAGACTCAGCTTCTTGAATCTGATATATATGTTTGTATTGATCAAAAGACAAGTCTTTAAATCAAGTTAGCTGATCTTGAGGAAGATTAGAAGTGTGGAGATGGGAAGGGAACTCCATCTACCTCGAACATTGAGCCTGGTGCTAAAAGGCACCCTCCTGAGAATAGGAAGGACCCTTCTACTCAGAAATTCATTCCTACATGTCATAAATGTAAAGTGAAGGGTCATATTAGGCCTCGATGTCCTAAACTTCGAAGAATGCACAATCATAGTTTTGAGAACCAAACTAATTTTAATGAGAATCTTCAAAGGAGAATTGATATCCTAGTGGATATGTCTAGGAAGTTAAATCATGATATATTGAATATCTATAATAACTCTAGACAGTGGTATGGTTATGACACTCCTTATGCTAGAAATAAAGGAGGTAGCAGGGAGAACTAATATGCCCGCCATAATTCTAAGACTCAATCTTGGAATAAGAGGAATAGGAGGAAGAGACAAAAGGTCATACCTACCTCAACTGAAATGGTTAGAGACCAAATGATCAATCAAACTGCTAAAACCGTTTGGCTGAGAAAGGAAGACCTGAAGGACTTTACTTAGCCTGTGCCTGTCATAGCCTAGGGTGTGCTGTTGGTATTCTATCCCGTCCTAGTGCTGTGATGTTTGTGTAAACTAGTAATTTTAGTTTTGCTAGTTTTTATTTACTTTGGTCTGTTTTTCTATTTTATTTATTTATTTTTTAAAAAAAGTCTCAAAAACATTGAAAAACTATAAAATCCAAAAAGATTTTTGTCATGTTATCCTTGTTTGACTTACATGATCTACATTCTTTGTGTGATCTTTATTTCTATACTTGTCCAAGGTTGAACATGAGTTTGTTGCTGATTGAAGATATATTACCTTCTTAGTCTCTTGGTTAGGCTAAAAATTAGACTAGTTTTATCTTGCACAATTAACGACTTATTTATGTGTGTATGATTTGCCCTATCACATGCACTCTGACTGATTCTGTTGAGAGGTCTAATTCCCAATCTTTAGGTGAATGACTTATCCGTAAGTGTGACCTAGAATGACTAATCTAGAATGATCATATAGTTAGTCAACCCCATTTTGTGTATATTCCATGAGCAAAAATTATTGTAATGAAAAGGGCTACCTACTAGGCTACTGTGAAAGCTACTATTGGGTGCATACAGTAGTAATGGCTACCTATGTTAACAAGTTAGGTATCATTCTGGGTTGTAGAGTGAAACCCTCTATTGCCAATAGAGAAGAGCTACCTACCTGGATAGTGTGAAAGCCATCATTGCATGAAAAAATATGTTTAGAAAAAGAACATCAAAATAGTAAGAAGGTATTTAACCAAAAGTAAAAGAAAATATTGGGTCAGATCAAAATGGATAAAGGTGCACCAAAATGTAAAAAATCAGCATAACTGGATCTAACTAGGTTTGACTTCTTAGATTTGAGTCTCCTGGAGTCCTCTTAGTGGTTAATATCATATCCTTAGAAAAAGAAATAAACCTTGATTTAGTATCTAGTTAGATCACCCACTTCACACAAAGCTTCACTTTTGAACTGTTCACTAAATGTGACTAAGTGAATTGGCTATGCTTTAGCATTCCGTGAGATTTAGTTAGTTGTTTATCCTCAGTTGGACTAACTAATCTTGTTCTTCATTGGATTTGTAATTTTAAATTACTGTTGCTTGGAAGGCTTTTGATGCATGTTTGTGTGACACATGATATTTTTTGGTTTAGTATTATGTGTTTTTTATTTTTTCGTTGGCATAGGCCTTGTAAGCACCAAAATTTTGCACCCCTTTAGTCCCTTTAGTACCTTCAAACCTTTTCAAAAATTCTTTAAAAACTTCTTTTTTAAAATCTCTCTCTAACCTCTACTTTCATACACCTTACTTTATGGAAAATACCTCGAAAGCAGAAAATTGAACAAAACGTTCCTGTGGTGTAAAAAAGATCAAAATACTTTGGAAAAGTTCTGAAAAACTCACATGTTATCTAAGATATTTTTCTGGATTTTTTCAGTTCAATTTTGGCTATTTTTGGGATCAAATTGGTCCTAAATCAAGAAAAGGATTAAAATGCCCCTATGATTGAAAATAACCAAAATACCCCTAAAAAAGTGTTCAAAATTTATCATTTTCTCCAAAATAATTTTACAAATTTTTTTGTTCAATTTTGGGATCAAATTGGCCCTAAAAATAGAAAAAGGACTAAAATGCCCCTATGGTGGAAAATAACCAAAATACCCCTAAAAAAGTGTTCAAAAGTTATCATTTTTTCCAAAATAATTTTACAAATTTTTTGGTTCAATTTTGACTATTTTCGGGATCAAAACGAGCTTAAAACGGGTAAACGGGTTTTCAGTTAAATTGGAGCGCGACATGTAGAGAAGGAAAATATATATAATATATATATATATATATATATATATATATATATATTTGCCCCTTAATAGGGCTGCTACTTCAAGCAGCACCCCCTTTTGGGCATTTTTTTGGGCCCTTTTGACCGGTCAACACCCATGTCGGTAGGCTTTTTTGAAAAATCCAAGTAGGGGCACTACTTCAAGTAGCACCCACCCTAGTTTATTGCCGCCTCACTGTTCACCACTGCCTTGCTTTTCGTGGTTTTTATCCAAAATAGGTGCTACTTCAAGTAGCGCCCCCTTGTTTTGAAAAACTATAAATACCCCCACCCTTTCACTTCATTCTTCACTCATTCACTCTCCTCTCTCTCCCTTTTCTTCTTCAAAACCTCTCGTAGCGCTTAGATTCTCGAGAAAGGTGATTGCGAAAGATCGATTATTGGGACCCCTTTTCAGAAATCTTTTCAGATTTCCCGGAAGGTAACTTTTCTCTAAAAACCCTATCTTGCTTTGTCTTATAGTAGTTCAAATCACTTTTAAAGTTGTTTTTAAAATTGTTTGACTACTTGCCGTGCCAAGTCGAACCCCTGCCTAAATGTTCAGTCCAAATATAGCCTTGCCTAGTCGAACTCCTGCCTAATCTCATATCAAATTTAGCCCTACCTAGTCGAACCCCTGCCTAAATCGCAGATCAAATATACCCTTGCTAAGTCGAATCCCTGCCCAAATCCCAGATCAAATCTAGCCTAGCCTAGTCAAACCTCTGCCCGGTTCAAATCCAGCTAAATCCTAGCTTAACCCTAGTTAAACCCTTGCTTAACCTTAGCTAAACCCTAACTTAACCCTACTTAACCCTAGTTAAACTCTAGTTAAACCTTAGCTTAACCCTAGTTAAACACTAGCTAAACTGTAGCTAGACCCTAACTTAACCCTAGCTAAATCCCTTAAACCCTACCTACTTAGTCGAACCCCTATCCGAACCTCGGTTCAAAACCTTATTCAGATACCCACCCCCAAGGCTCCCCGGCAAGAGCTTAAACTGCCCCATCGCTCCTCAGTATGAGCTTAAAAGCCCCTTACGCTCCTGAAATATGAGTGTAAACAATCAAACAATCAATCCATGAATCAATCAAATCAAACCATCAATCAGCCCGGAAATACGTGTGGCTTGATTCCACTGATAGTGGATACGTAGGCCACCCTGATTGGGTTCAGCTCCCCTAGGATAGAATCCCTATTCTGTTCTTATCTTGCCTATCTCAATTCATTTATTTTAGTCAATATTATATTGCTCAATATATAGATCAAACTTCAAGCTTCTTTATGGTTTCCTTTATTTAATTCAGACTTAGAGGGTAGGTAACCATCTTTGGATGAGAGTTTAGGGGTGCCTAACACCTTCCCCTAATTCAAATGAATCATTTACCCTGAACTCTATTTCTAGACAATGCCTTATCCAACCATCTCAGGGACACTATTTCCCTTAGAATTATAATAGCTGGCAACTTTCAACCCTATTGCGATTTAATGCTCATTCCTCATTGGGTTCAATCTTGATCGGGAATAGGGGTCAAAATCCCGTGCTTTCAGGCCTTTCTAGCATGAGTTGCCTTGTCTTTAGGTGGTGTCCTTGATCTAAGAGAAGTGACTTGTGTCATTGCGTTCAAGCTTCAAAGTCCGTGAAGATGAAGATGGAAGAAGTTCAATTGAAGACATTCAAAGCGTCGCCTTCGTCTCACTCATAGGATGGTAAGTGACCTAGATACCTTATACCCTAGGTGGAATTGACTTAGATAATATTCTATAAACCCTAGGTGGCTAGATACAAGCTTTGAGTGGCATAAGAGGAGTTAGTAATGCAAAACAACTCTTGTTCAGTGTTCGGGGCATAAGTCATTGACTGTTGCTCTGATTTGAGTCCATAATATATGAAAATTAAAGTCGTCGAAAAGATCTACAACTTTCCTGAAGCAAGTATAGGAAGATTTTGACATCCGATTGACCAATTTTCAAAACTGATCGACTAGAGTGCAATAATTTTGTATGGCAGAATTTTTCAGTGAGTTGAATAGTGACCAGTCGACCACACCAAAAATTCGGTCGACCGATCCTCGAGAATTTTGTCTTCTAGTGGATTTCCACCTCCTATTTTGCCATATATAAAGCTTTTTAGAGAAGAGCTAAATTTGGTCGACCGATCCTCGATTGATCCCCATTCGAACCCAAGAAGTTTAGAGAGAGTTTTTTAGAGAAATTTAGGGTTTCCCAAACCCATTCTCCTCTCTTCTTCCACCCTAGAGTTTGCAAGACTTTGTTGATCATTGTTGCTTGTTATTTCATTGTTAGGAATACAACTAGAGTTTGTTTTGTGAAACAACCATCAACCCGTTCTGTTAAGAACATTGGTCGGAGTAATCGGAAGCCTTTGTGAAGTAGATCGATCCGAGGAGGATTGTGGTTATTTAGTCAGAGGAATCCGGAGCCGTCATTGACAGAGATCGATCTTTGTAGATCGTGGATGTGGAGACACAAAGAGAAGAACATGGTACTGCGGTAGATCGCGAGGCTTGCGAGATCGTGATTGCTTTTCGAGGCATGGAAGACTGAGAACTGAAGTATTGTAATGTCGAGTCCGATGGAGTCAAGTTCGAGTCTTGTAAGTATTTGGTTCTTTGTGTTAGTGATATCTCTTTGTTGGACTAGGTCCCGTGGTTTTTTCCGAAAGGATTTCCACGTAAAAATACATTGTGTCGTGGTTTACTTGTTTCCCTTATTCCGTACTTTATTGTTCATCCTCCCTTAGTTAATAATTTGATTGCAAAACTTAAAAAGGGTAGATAGACTTTGGCGAGACGTAGCCATACCCCATTGGGTTTGTGAGTTCTTGACTGAAACATAGATTTGGGATTCATCGATATTATTTTTTCTACACTCAACAACTCCGTTTCGTTGAGATGTTCTTGGTGTGGAAAACTTATGATTAAATCCATTTTCATCACAAAATAATTTAAGTTCTTGATTTTTAAATTCTCTACTCCTATCACTTCTTTTATTATTAATGGAATAACCATTTTCATTTTGAACTCTTTTACAAAATTTTACAAATAACATTGGAGCTTCACGTTTATGTGATAGAAATAACACCCATGAATATCTAGAGTAGTCATCAACAATAACAAAGATATATTTCTTATCACCTAAGCTAGCAACCTTATTAGATCCAAACAAATCTGTATGCAACAATTCAAGAGGTCTAAATGTTGAAATTTCTTTATTCTTTTTAAAGATGTTTTAATTTTTTTCCTAATTGGCATGCATCACATATTTTATCTTTGGAAAACTTTGTTTCAGGTAAACCTTTTACAAGTTCATATCTAGATAATTTTGAAAGAAGATCCATACTTGCATGTCCTAATCTTCTATGTCATAGCCAACTGATTTCATTTAAAGCAGAGAAACAAATCATATTTGTGAAGTCAATTCATCAAAATCAATAGTATAAACATTTTCATTTTTATATGTAATAAACAAGGTATTAATATTATCTTTATCCTTAATCATATACATATTGGATTGGAAGGATATATTTAATCCTTTTATCATATAGTTGACTTATGCTAATAAGATTATGCTTCAATCCATCAACTAGTAAAACATTTTCAAAAAAATTGAGTTGTTCTTTCCAACATTACCTATGCCGATGATCTTTCCTTTTGCATTGTCCCCGAAGGTCACATGCCCTCCATCCTTAGGAGTGATCGAGATGAAAAACGTTTTGTTGCCGGTCATGTGCCTCGAACATCCGCTATCCAAGAACCATGTTAACTTGGAGCTACTTGTCTAAATTCAATATATAAATCATCAAAAGTTTCCCTAATTTCTTCATAAGAAAGAGAGTTATTTGAGGAAGAGTTTACCACATCATTTTCTTGTGCCAAAAGACAAAGGTTGACGACTTCCTCATCACTTCAGCCTTCCGAGCCACTCTCCTCGGAATCATCCCATGTTGCCTTCATGACTCTTTTCTTGAACCGATTGCCCTTCTTTAGTTGTAGACACTTCGTCTTGATGTGTCCGGGCTTCTTGTACTCAAAGCAAATGATTGGCTCCTTTTTGTTCGATTTACCCTTTGAAACTTCTTTGGTGAATTCCTTCTTGTAGGGTCTTTTCTTGAAGTTCTTCTTATGTTTGAAGAACTTCTTGAATCTTCTAGACATAAGGGCTATATCTTCATCCCTCTCATTTTCTTCTTCTTCACTCTCATATTTTTGAGTGGATTTTAAGGCAAGGCCTTGCTTGAGCTTGGGCTCATCCTCTTGTTGACCCTTCATAGTGACTTCATGGGTCATTAATGAATTGAGGAGCTCATCCATTTGAAGCTTGGTCAAGTCTTTGGCTTCTTGGATGGTGGTCACCTTAGGAGACCTTTCTTTTAGCAGTGAGCGAAGCACATTCCTCACATTTTCTGCATTAGAATGTATCTTTCTAAGAGAATTTTAGTCCATTCAAAATATTTGTAAATACAGTAAACATTTCTCATATGGACTCATATTTTTCTATTTTAAATAGTTCATATTTATGACCTAGCATGCTTATTTTCTCCTATGGACTCACAACCCGACACTCTATTAAATTCTTGGGGACTTAAGGTACAATATAAATTAATAATAGCCTTAGCATTTATTTAGATAAGTTTAATATTTGCCTCATTCCGCTCTTCCTCAACTTTGGCTATTTGAATCTCTCCAATAGTTTTTGTAGGAAGATGTAGACCTTTGACTATGACTCTCCAACATTCATAGTCAAGGGCTTGGATGTAATACATCATCCGGATTTTCCAATAGTTATAATTTTCTCTATTAAACAATGGAGGTCTAGTGGTTGATTGGCCCTCTCATACGCTAGTTGCAAAAATGTTTGCCATATTTAGTCTTTACTCTAAGATTGTTAAACCAAATGTATATAGAGTTTAAGCTCTGATACCAGTTGTTGCCTAGGTATTGGACCCTAAAGGGAGGGGGTCAAAAGGGTCTTGGTAAATTTAAAATTTTTCCTATTCTATTTCTGTGGAATTTCAAATTAAACTAATTAACAAGAGATGTAAATTAGCTATGCAATGATAAAGAGAAGGATAAAAGATAGAGAGAGCAACACAGTAGAATTGTTTTCGAGGTTCGACACTCTGCCTACGTCTCCGCCTCAAGCTCTCTGGCTCAAAGGATACAACCATGATTCACTATCGTACAAACTTCTTCCAGGTGAAGACCAAACCTTTACAATCTCCTTTCTAGCTTGAGATTACCACATTCAATGCAAGAAAACACTCTCTCTTGACTTTACAAAGCTATCTGGCTTTTCGGACAAGAATCCTCGAAGCTTGATATTCTTCAATACAAATGAATAGAGCTTTTAATCTAGATAAATGATTCTTAATGAGTTGATAAGATTGACTTGAAGCACTTTTAAAAATCTCTCAAAGTAATGGGAGTTGAATAGCTCAAATATGGAGAGTTGAGATTTCTAGGTTTTCAACGAATGATCTTGATGAGAATTGAATGCAACTAAAAGATTTGATCAATGGTAGTTTAATAATTATTTGATGTTTATAAATGAACTCAATTTATAGTTGTAGGATCAATAGTGCCGTTGGGAATGCATTTAATGCGAAAATAATTGTTTAAAACTAGCCGTTGAAGTTGGTTCCTGCAAGCAGTCTTCAACGAGTGCGCTGGTGCACTATCTAGTCGTCGATGAGTGAGGCTGCTAGATTCAATTCTAAGTTACTCTTAGCCCACTCGTCGACGAGTGCTGAGACCACAGTCTCACTCATCAACGAGTCCTCTGTTTTTTGACAGAAAACTCATCTTTTAAAGACCAATAAGATGAAAATGATTTCTTAGGTCTTTTGACTTCCCTTTAACATGATTTTAATAATATTTTAAGATGTCCTAGGGCCTTATAATGATATGCAATTAAGTCAAGGATTTCTAAGGTCAATTTAGGCTTTGAGCATTTCAACTTTCCATACTATGAGGACTTTTTTTTACATAATTCCTACACTCTTTCAAATAAAAAAAAATTGGCTTTAAACCTTCTTGAAAGATAGTCTTCAACTGATCTTGGATCTGCCAACTTGAGTTTGTCTTCATGATCTTTATTGTTGTTCATAATCCAACTTGGACTTTGGGTATGATCTTGAATTCATCTTTGTACATGGAAGCTTTTCCTTGATGGTTCATCTTGGATATGTAGAGACCTTTTAATACATCATGCTTTGAATGCTGGGCTCATGCTTTTGCAATCTAAATTCTACATAAACTTCATAGAAACATTAATTAGTACCAAAATGATCATTCTATTATTATAATATCATCAAAATTATTAGGGGTACACGGGGTTATAACTATTAGGCTAACAATCTCCACCTTTTCGATGATGGCATACTAATGCAATACATTACGTATATCTCTTGTGTTTTCTTTTGTGTGTGTTTGTTTATTCTTTTTTGTCGGGTGTTTTTCTGTTCTTTCGTCTACAAATTGGTATTAGAGCTAGGCTAAATTATTTTTTAATGGTTTTGAAAAATTTTGGGCAATTTTTCCTGGAGAAGTTTGACGAAAAGGGGAGTTACAATCTGTGGCAAAGGAGGGTAAATGATATCCTAGTTCAACAGGGTCTCGCAAGGGCATTGAAAGGGAAGTTCGACAATCTAGAAAAGATCCCCAATACAGATTGGGAAGACATAGAGGCAAGGGCAGTCAGCACAATACACCTTTTTCTTGTAGATAACGTGATGCATAACGTTATGGATGAAGAATCTACACCGGATCTTTCGAAGTAGTTAAAAATACTCTATCGGAAAGAGCCTTATCAACTTTTTATATCCAAAAAAGGAGTTCAATACCTTAAAGAAGGTGTAGGGTAAAGATTTCATGGAGCACATTAATGTGTTCAACCAGATCATGAATCAATTGCAGAAAGTTGATGTCAAGGTGGATAAAGAAGACAAGGCCGCGATGCTTCTTACATCACTTCTGGACTCATATGATCACATGGTGACAACCCTTATGTATGACAAGGAGACATTGCTGATGGAGGAGGTAATAGTGGCGCTAATCTCTTAGGAGATTAGGTGGAAACCATCGCATGATGGGAATAATCATGTCATGGTTGCTCGGGGAGGAGGAAGGGACTTAGAGAGAGGATTTGGAAAAAGCAGGGGCAAATCCAAATCTATGGGAAAGGTGAGGTCCAATGCTATCATTGTAAAGAATTAGGGCACTTCAAAAGGGAGTGTCCGAGGCGTACTGAGGGGAAGAGAGTTTCTTTCGGAAGAGATTCTTCGGTGGCAATAACAATAGATAAGGAGGAATATATTGGAGATGCTTTCACAGTCCCCAAAGGTATGGAAAATTCTTCTAGTGAGTGGATTTTAGATTCGGGGGATTCATATCATATTTACTCAAATAGAGACTTTTTTGATACATTCCAAAAGGGGATGGGAAAAGTGTCTGGGTGATGGATCTAAATGTGAAATCACGAGGTTTGGTAATATAAAGATAAGAATGTTTGATGGAGTTATTCGGACTTTGGGAAGGGTAGTTTGTCTATAAATATGTAGTTATGGGTCTAGGGTTTGAATCAATCGATAATCGAAAGATCAAGGGTTAATGCAATAGCATTGAGAGTGGGAGATAATAAAAGGGTTAAAGCATACTAGGGCTTGGGAAATTTTAAGGGAGGATAGATAGGGATTCTCCTTTGGGTTTTCCTAGAGAAGGTGAGTTGAGTGCTTTCGTACTGGTTCCTCAAGGTTTCTGTGAATAAAGGAGTAATCGGATCTTGACTCGTGGTGTAGGCAGGTTGTTGCCAAACCACGTATATCTCTTGTGTTTTCTTTTTTGTGTGCTCGCTTATTCTTTTCCGTCGAGTGTTATTCTGTTCTTTCCCCTACAACGATGCCAAAAATTGATCGTCAATCAAATAAATCTCGTAATAGTTACAATTCCGTAGAATAACGACTAGTATGGGGTGTCTAACCACAGAAGATTGCGATGGTTTTGTTGCCTTTTTCTGAAGATTACTTCTAAGTCAATGGGTAACAAAGTGATTTGATTTGATTGTTGTTAACCTAATAACCTAATTTGAACTAGTGAATTCTATTTTAATTAGCTAAAGCTAAGATTTTTTGTGATATATCAAGGAGAGAAGATCTAGGGTGTTTGAATCCACCACTAACCTCTTAATTGAACCTACATGCATTCATTCAAGTCTCTCAAGTGTAAACAATAGGGATGAGAGTGACTGCAAGTTTCAACTCATCAAACAGAATGATTCAAGGGATCAAACTCTAGGCATATCCTATCTTCGGTTAGCAGAAGCGATGCATACTAAACTAGGGTTGCGAAATCACTCATCTTCCCTAGACATAAAATATCCTATATTTAATTCCTCGATAGTAATACCATTGCATAAAATTCACACCAACAATCATAGAAAGATGGAGTGAATGATCTCAATCTCAATACAAAAAACCTAAGAGACGGATAAAATCATATTAAAATTGAATATAAAATCTATTAAAACCGGTTGAAGAACAACTATCTAATTATGCAATCATTGTTTACAAAGGGAGAAAATCTAAATAAAATATACGTGATACAATTACTTGGCTAAGGTTTCATCTAAACCCTAGAAAAAGAGATTAGTTCATGACGAGGGCGAAGAATACCGCTTTCAATGAAGAACACGAAGAATCCATCCTCCAACCTTCACAAATCTCCAGAGCCTTCTTTCTTTTGATTCCCAAAATTCTCAACCCTTCTATGAGAATGATACTTTCCTATTTATAGAGAGAGGAAAGCACTGCTAGTTTTGCTTTAGAAGTCTCCAAAACAGGTCCAAAAGGGGGTTTTCTACGCATTTAATACCATTCGAAATGGCGTCACCCGATCGATCGGACCAAGGTGGCAGATCGATCGCACTGGGTCCGCTCGATCGGAGCCTCCTAGCTGATCAATCGGCCAGGGGCAATTTTCTTCAGTTTTCTTGTTTTTCATCTCATTAGTTCTCTTTGCTTGGGTCTTTGCTCGGTTGATGTTTATTTGATTCTTTGAAGGTTGTAAATTCTCAATTTAGTTTTCTTTTTCTCGCATGAACTTGAAAACATTAAACATACTCAAATGAAGTAACGTAGTGGATAAAGGGGCTCAACATGATTTAAGAAATGCAATTTAAGGTGCATAAATGTGTAACAATTAGTACTGATCACAACCCCAAACTTATATATTGCAGGTCCTCGAGCAATAAAAAATAAAAATAAAAACTATGCTAAACTAACTACATTCCCTTTCCTGGGATCCCTGGTTGCATTTGGCATATGCAACAACCCTGTTAAACGCCTAGGTGGACCTAGAGGACAAGTAAAGTCTAGTGAGGGTTTATCAGTGACGATACACACAAACATCAGTACTACCCTACAATTCTACACATATGCTCAAGTATGACATGCACTTGTTAAAAGAATAATTTATACACATTCAAATCCTTAAAAATCATGATACCTATGGCATTGTCCTCACATTATTAACATGTTTATATTCTTGACTCTCCACATTCTCAAGCTCACAAAATCTTCCTCAATTCTGAACATTTATGCTTATTAAAGATTGGTCATTGGAATCCTTTGATGTGTAGTGTGACCATCAATTGAATATGTGATCTCAACATTCTCTCTCAATAATAGTTATATCACCCCTTTTGTTATCAGATTTCCTGTCAATTTACACTACCGACCCAAGACTTTTTCTTGACACTTATTTTTCTTTTTCTTAAATAAGTGGATTGTGCAGAGTCTAAGTTCATTAAGCTTTCTAGACAACCCATGTAAGGAGTGTTAGGCCAGTGACTCCCGAACCAGACGAATTTAGGGCACCAGGTGTCAAGACACCCATAGGGCTTATTAAATCGAGTCAAATAGGCTCTGAACTCAAACTAGTCACACCATGTTAGATTTTTTTATCCCAGAATCTCTACTATTTGACGGGAATACTCTCTGCTTAGTGAGGCAGGAGGCCCAGTTACTAGGTCAGAGTTTGGTTCAAAGAGTGAATAACAGATAGTGGTGATTCCAATTTTTTCTTAGGTTCTTAGTCCATTCCAAGGTTCATAAGGTTTGACGTGAACACTCTCTGCTTAGTGAGATAAGAGGCCTAGTTACTAAGTGTAAAACCTGGTCAGACAACCTATTGTGTCATTAAAAATTTTTCAATTTAGCCAAGGGTGGTGTTCAATTTCTAGGTCACCCAACTTCTATAGAGGTATTAAAAACATCAATTTATCAATTTAGTTTCAAACCCCACAAGAAAATATGTTAGAGTACTCATGCAATTTCTCAAAGTTAACTTATGACTTTATAATTTTTCAGCAAGCATAGTTCAGTCAATGGTAGGAATTGTATCTATTTGGGATCATGTGTTCTCAAATTAAAAAAATCAATAATGAGTGGATTATAACATGTGTATCACAATATGATTCAGATTCAAAATAGATAAATTTTCAAAATTTAATTTGAGTGCATGTTCTACCTTATTGCATGGATGCATAATCAGCATATAATGAAAGTTACATCTCACCCCAAACTTAAAGATTACATTGTCCTCAATGTAAAAAGATGTAAAGCATGAGTAGGGGAGGAACAATAGTACCTATCGGGTGTTCGACAATTCATGAATGAGGGGTGATGAAGTGAGGAGAAAAAAATAAAATTTATGACACAGAAATCACCCCAAACTTCAATGAAACCATACCTTGCAAGAGTAGTAAGAGAGAGATGCACACAAATAGAGAAGTCAATGATGTCAATATATATAAATCAATGAAGCAAAGACATCCATAGTACATCAATAAGCAATAGAAAGCATCAAATAAAGTAGCACAGGTCACATACAAGCACATTGCCTAACAGTCCTAATAATGTTAGCTAAGGAGAGGGATCACTGAGGGCCTGGGGGTGGTGGGCCATGACTAGAGGAGCCAGGTGCCCTGAAGTGTCCTATATGAAAATCATGCATCAGTTGATGGACCTCGTCAACTGTGTCTGATATCATCGCAGTCTTCTCGAAAATATTTTCAAGAGATGCCTCGAACTGGTCATGAGAGGCATATGTTCGATCGCAAAAGATGTCGTAATTCTGGTGGAAATTGGTCACATCCCCCCTCAATTGATCATGCCTATGGCACAAGTCCTCATATTGCTCTTGGGACATGTTAGCTTGTGTCCGAGGGGCAGCACGATTGCGCACATGTGGGGGGGAGGGGGGGAATGTGAGGGGTCCTTGGGGTAACTTCATAGCCCCAACACTCTTCAACCATTGGGTGCGATCGAAGGTTGGCACAGTGGTATCCACGGGCTCATCATCATCAAAACAAACCCATCCCTTGCGATTATAGAGAAGATATGGTTGGACAAGGGAGGGACCACGCCTTACTCGGGGTACTCCGCGTAGTGACTAATTCATCCAAGATCTTTTCAAAGACGTCCATAATAAAGGTCGAGTAATACATGAGCGATTGTGATCGTCGTACCATCCCTCACACATTGTGTCCACAATTTTTTGGACAGTCGCATTTGGTGCCTTGTTGGCATACTGAATATCCGGGCCACGAGGCTGGCGGCACCCTAGTATCACTGGAATATCCCACCCATCGAAGCTAATTTCGTGGCCGCATATCAGGGTGGTCCTCATCTTTGTGTGGATTTTTATAAAATAAATGTACCAAGCATGGAGAAATGGTGGAAGAAGGCTTGAAAATACCATTTAGTTGGCAACACTCCAATTCCTCCACGACTCACATGGTTTCTGTAAGAGTACGAAAATAAGAATCAATTCCAAACAAGGTTTGATGGCCTATCTTGTGAGACGCCCAAAACGCATCCGGCTCATCTCTAGCTGAACGGGGGCACTTGTTTTTGGACCGTGTACGACTCATAGTGAGCACACAAGAAGAATGGTAGA
This sequence comes from Tetracentron sinense, assembly GCA_015143295.1. NCBI lineage: Eukaryota > Viridiplantae > Streptophyta > Magnoliopsida > Trochodendrales > Trochodendraceae > Tetracentron > Tetracentron sinense. Next base: position 15,320,709 of record CM026569.1, read on the forward strand.
AGAGAAGGGGTGAAAGAAATGGTAGGGGAGGAGAAGAGAGGTGGGACTGGGAAGAAGTGAGAAGGAATTCGACCCTAGGGACGAATTTATAGAGGAATGCAAGGGGCTGATCGATTGAGCGATAGTGATTGGGTTTTTTGGAAACATGGCCAATCGATCGAACCATACTTGGCCGATCGATTGGGAGATGATGATGCTCAAAAACTCCGATACATCCAATCAATCGGCATACTGGGGCCGATCGATCAGACCCCCTTACACCATTTTTTTTAACTCTATGACAGGGTGGTGGATGACTACCCCAAACTTGGACTCTAGAACGAATGAATGTATTGCTACGCTCCTACATGGTTGGGTTGCCTCCCAATAAGCACTCAATTTTTAGTCATTAGCCGGACATTCTCAAACACTCAACTGTCTAGATAGATAGGATCCATCAGGTCGATGGTCTCAATTAGCTCGCCAGTCACGATTTCCTCAACATAGGGTTTCAGTCTTTGATCGTTAACTTTGAATAGACACCCATCTTTGGGGTCTTGAAGCTTAACTACTCCATGAGAGGCCATAGATGTGACAATGCATGGGTCATCCCATCTAGAGCGAAGCTTACTAGGAAAGAGACTCAATTTAGAGTTGAGCAACCAAACCTTTTGATTTGGCACGAAAGATTTCCGAAGGATATGCTTATCGTGGAAAGCTTTGGTTTTACCTTTGTAAAATTTTGAACTCTCATACGCATCATTGCACATCTCTTCTAATTCGGAGAGTTGGAGTTTTCGATTCGATCCTGCTGCGGTCATGTCGATGTTGAATTTCTTAATGGCTTATAGAGCTTTGTGTTCTAGCTCTATCGGAAGGTGACAAGCCTTGCCAAATACATGGCGATAGGGAGACATACCAATGGGCTATGATAAGCCCAAAGGGCATCATTGAGCCTTAAAGACCAGTCTTTTCGATCTATCCTCACTATTTTCATGAGGATATTCTTGGTCTCTTAATTTGAAACTTCGACCTGGCCACTCGTTTGGGGGTGGTATGGCATAACTACCTTATGAGTGATAGAGTATTTGAGGGTCAAGACCTCAAAATATTGATGAAGGAAGTGTTTGTCCCCATCACTTATAATAGCACGCGGGGTGCCAAACTGACAAAATATGTTCTCTTGGAGGAACTTAACCACAACCTTATGGCCATTTGTCTTGGTGGCAACCGATTCCACCCATTTAGATACATAGTCCACCACCACAAAAATATATTCAAAGCCAAATGATAGCGGGAAGGGACCCATGAAGTCAATACCCCAAACATCAAATAAATCGACAACAAGAATCGGGGTAAGAGGTATCATGTCTCTTCGAGACATTGTTCGTAAGTGTTGCACCTTAGACAAGCCGACAAAAATCATGGGTATCCTTGAAGAGTGAGAGCCAATAAAAGCCACTTCGTAAGACCTTAGCTACAGTCTTCTTCCCTACGAAGTGACCTCTGCATGTAAGAGAGTGACAAAAAGTCAGAATGCTATGGAATTCACTCTCAAGCACACATCGTCGGATCACTTGGTCTGGACAGTATTTAAATAGTTCATGATCTTCCCAGAAAAAGAATTTGATTTGGGCAAAGAATCTAGACTTGTCTTGTTTAGATCAATGAGAGGGAATTTGCCCAACTGCGAGTTAATTAATAATGTTAGCAAACCATGGTGTTTGAATGTGATTTACCTTAAGCAGTTGTTCATCCGGAAAGTTATCCTGGACAGGGCACAGATCATGGGAAGATTCGACTAGGAGTCTAGATAGATGGTCGGTGACCACATTATCGAAACCTTTCTTGTCCCAGATCTCTAGATCGAACTCTTGAAGAAGGAGGATTCATCTAATCAACCTAGGCTTAATGTCCTTCTTGGAAAGGAGATACCGTAAGGCGGTATGGTCGGTGTACACTAAGATTTTGGACCCTAGAAGATATGATCAAAATTTATCTAGGGCATTGACTATGACTAGTAATTATTTCTCGGTAGTGGTGTAATTCAGTTGGGCATCTGAGAGAGTCTTACTTTCGTAGTAGATAGCATGAGGGGTCCTATTCACCCTTTATCCTAAGATTTCCCCGACTACATAGTGCGAGGCATCACACATCAACTCAAAAGGGAGTGACCAATCAGGGAGTTGCATTATTGGGGTAGTAGAAAGTACATCACGGAGTTTATTGAAAGAATCTAAGCAAGCTTCATTAAAGGAGAAGAGACATCCTTTGCAAGTAAATTGCTTAGGGGTCTGAAAATTTTACTAAAATCCTTAATAAAGTGTCAGTAAAACCCCGCATGGTTAAGAAAATATCAAATCTGTCGCATTGTGGTCGATGGAGGGAGACTCGAAATAAGGTCGATCTTGGTTTTATCCACCTCTATGCCACTTTTGGACACAATGTGTCCTAAAGTAATTCCCTCTTGAACCATGAAATGACTCTTCTGCCAACTAAAAATCAGATTTGTCTCATCGCATCTTTGTAAGACCAAGGTTCGATTATGGAGACAATCTTGACAGGAGGTCCCAAATATGAAAAAGTCATCCATGAGAACCTCGAGAAATTTTTCCACCATGTCGGAGAAAATAGACATCATAGATCTTTGAAAAGTCACAGGTGTATTGCCTAGGCCGAAGGGCATGGGCCTATAGGCAAAAGTGATAAAAGGGCATGTGAATTGGTTTTCTCTTGGTCCTCGGGATAAATAAACAATTGGTTATATCCAGAATAACCATCTAAGAAATAGTAATAACTTTTGCCCGCTAATTCTTCTAGGATTTGATCAATGAATGGGAGTGAGAAGTGATATTTCTTAGTTATGAAATTGAGTTTCTGATAATCAATGCAAACACGTCAACCCGTGGTGGAGCGTGTAGGGACAAACACTCCTTTGGGATTCGACATAACTGTGATACCGGATTTCTTTGGTACCACTTGGGTGGGACTGACCCACTTGCTATCGGAGATGGGGTATGTGATACCCGCATTATGAAACTTGACCATTTCTTTCATGTTAGGGTTTAACTTCCATTGTGTTTCTCTTGATGGTTTAACATGTTCTTCAAGATGGATTCGATGCATGCACACAAATGTGTTTATCTCTTTCAAATCAGCAATAGTCCATCCTATTGCCCCTTTATGCTTTTTGAGCACAACCATTAATTTATTCTCTTGGTAATCTGATAAATCAGAGGCAATTATGACTGGGAGAGTGTCTTTAGATGCTAGGAAGGCATATTTGAGTAACGTCGGGAGTGGCTTTAACTCAAGAGTTGGTGCCTCAAAGAATGGGATGACCGTGATACTAGAGGTGGTGGGAAGAGGTTCAGTCTGGGTTACCAAGGAGGGAAATCCATAAGAGGAGTCGAATTTAAGAGGTGGTTGACTTCCTTAATGGATCCCTCAACATCATAGTCATCTATATTAAAATTTTCCAAACAGGCCTCGAATAGATCATTAGATAAGATGTAAGGAAATGTGTCCTCAATCATCTCTTCAATAGAATCAACAAAAAATCATTCTTCACCATTCGAAGGCTGTTGAGAAGTATTGAAGATGTTTAACCATACCTTCATATTCCCAAAAGCGATGTCCATCACCTCGATTCAACAATTAATGCAAGCATTGGTTGTGGCCGGAAAGGGTCAACCGAGGATCACTGGAATCTGTTTATTAAGATGCGGGACCGGTTCCATATCAAGAACTAGGAAGTCGACTGGAAAATAGAATTTATCGACTTTGATCAAGACATCTTCAATCATTCCTCTAGGCATTTTAACCGATCTGTCAGCTAGTTACAAAATGACTGATGTAGGACTAAGCTCACCAAAACCAAGTTGTTTATAGACCGAGTAGGGGAGAAGGTTAACACTTGCTTCTAAATCTAGGAGTGCCCTATCAATGGAGTGATCTCCAAAGGTACATAAGATGGTAGGAGCACCTAGATCCTTCAATTTTGGAGGAGCAGAGTGTTCAAGAATGAAGCTCACTTGCTCAATAAAAAGTACTTTCTTGGACACACAAGTCATTGATTTGTGCTTTTGTGTGCACAAGTCCTTGAGAAATTTGTCATAAGCTGACACCTGCTTGATAACATCGAGTAAAGGCAAGTTGATCTTCAGTTATTTGAATACTTCAATCAGATCATCCATTTTTGCTCTATTTTTGGTAAATGGGGATGAGTCTTTTAAACATGATGGGAATGAGGCTTTAGGTATGTAAGGTGCCTCAGAAATGGGAATAGGTGAAGATGAAGAGGAACCTTTGGTTCTTCTTATTGATGTTCCCTTCGTCGCCCTTAGAATTTGATAGATCAACTATGGGCTCTTTCGTTTTGCCTTGGTTTTCCCTCCCAGATTGTCCACTACCTTGCCATTCCTTAGGGTTGTGATGACCTGAACATTTTCTCTATCTGGGTCATCAACTTGATTAACACCCCTAGGATTGCTCATGGGTTGGCTTAGAAGCGTTCCTTCTAATCTCCTATTAATGGCATTAGGTAACTGTCCCATTTAGGATTCAAGCTTTTGAATAGAATAAGAGTGAGAATCGAGTAATTGAGTGCTTTCTAACTCCTTGAGAGCATTCATCACTTTATCCTCGAAAGATGGGTTCCTTTGAGGAGGAGAGGGGAATTAGAGTGTTGGAATTATTGCTGGACTTGATAGTTGGACTGATTTTGGAAAGGCCGACTTTTTGGGTTTGGAGGTTGGGAAAAAGAGTTTCCTTGAGCTTGGAGAAAGGTGTTCCCTTGAACTTGGGGTTGCCATGAGAAATCTAGAGGATTTCTCAACCTTGGGTTATTACCCAGGCGAGTGTAGGCAGCATTAACATGCTCTTGGACATATTCTGGAAATTAGGCAGCTGATGGACAGTTATGGATGTAATGTGTAGGGCTGGAACATAATGCACATACCTCATTAAGATTGGTAGGATGATGAGGAGGTCTATAAGTAGATGGCCCTACATCCATGAGTTGGTCCAATTTGCGAGAAAGTTCATCAATTTTTGGATGAGATATCGATAGAAGTGCCCCTTTCATAGATGTCTCTCATAGGATTGGAGGTGGAAGGTTGTTGTAAGCACCCTATTTTTGCACCCTCTATCCCTCTTCCCGCTTCTTCAAATGCTTCAAGGTTTACCCAAGGCCCAAGCCCATTTGGCCAAACTTGTACCCAAACAACTCAATCAAGCCCAATTACTTAATTCCATTACCCAAGCCCAAGTAGCCAAGCCTAATTACCCAATTGTCTTAGCCAAAGCTCAATTGCTTTAGTAAAAGCCTAATTATCATAGCCCAAGCTCAATTGCCATAGCTAAAGTCCAATAACCATAACCCATGACCCATCTACTAACAACCCATGATCCATAAGATCTAGTCCACATACCCACATCCATTCAACCCATATCCAAGACCTACAAACCCAAGCCCACTTTCCACTTTCCTACAAAAGACCTTTTATTTTTTTCTTCAAACCCCAAATAGCCCCATTTTTGTATTTACACACCTTTTTGACCACCCAATCATCTCTTACCAAGTACACACTTTTTTGACTAACTAATTACCTCCCTTACTCTCTTACACCTCTTACAACTCATTCTTACACCTCTTACAAAACAATTAATTCTCACACTCCTTTTGACCACCCAATCACCTCTCATCAAGTACATACCTTTTTAATTACCCAATCACCAATCACATCCATTTTGACCAACCAATCACCTCGCTTCTTCTCACCCAACCCTCTATTAATTACCAAATTACCACAACCCCTTGAAAACTCTATAAATACAAGACCCTCAGAAGCCATTTATTTCACCTCCAAAATCCCAAGTGGAAACCCCAGCTCTTCTTCCTCTCACCCCTTATATTTCTTTTTAGCCTTGAAGAAAGTTAGAAGAAGCTAAGGTTTAGAGTGTGTAGAGAATTCTAGGACTAAAAGCCTAGAGTTCTTCACTAACTCTCTTCCTTTGTGGACTCTAAAAATCCCCCACCTCTTGGAGCATTGGAAAAGAAGTCTTGGAGGAGTAGGCACTCCTCCCTTTATTCTTCATCTTCTTCTTTACTTTATATTTATTTGTTTTTTATTTTATTTTTAGTATTTTTCTAGAATCATTTGGAAAGACCTCTCTCTTCTCAAGTTTAGTTGGGTCTCTCTGCACCAATCTAATGGTGTAGAGGGACCCCACCTCGAAAGAAAATAGATGTCTTCTTTTTTTTCTCTCATGTAAATATTTATTTCTTTTCTATGTACCTACTAGTGTGGATATGGGTAGGCCCATAGAGAGTGGAAGCTAAAGCTATACCTCTCTTTTCATTTAGCTTCTACTCTTAGAATTCTTTAGGAAACTCATCATCACTCAAATTTTCATATTTAGAGCCCTATTACATCATTCATAATGGTGTAAAGGGACTACATTAGAGAGGAGATGATGAATTTTCATTTTCTTCACTTGTCACTTTTTTATTTCTTTCTCTTTCCTTCATGTTCTATTTTGAATGGATAAATGATGACTTAATGACTTAAAGAGGACATTATCCAAAATGCCCCATATAAAAGGCAATGGTATTTGATTTATTATCAACACCTATCCAACAAAATAGGTGTTGGTAATAGACCATTTACTATTCATAATGCACATCACTCTTTATGTCCTAAATATAATCTTTTAGCCTAACTTTTCTTTAATCTTTCTCTTGAATTATATTTGACTTTAGTTCAGTTTGCCAAAATCCTACCTATATGAAAATCCAAAAAAACATGATAAAATCTCAAAATATACCAAAAACATTCGAATATGATCAAAAAACCAAAAACATTCAAATATGATCAAAAGACAAAAATATAGACTTTGACCCCTTTAACCTTGGTTAGCCCCTAACCATGGGTAACTCCCCTCTAACCGCGGTTAGACTTGACCTTACATTTGACCAACCCGGTCAACTAAACCCTAGCCTACGGGCTAGACCCTTGACTACCCTATGCACACACACATACCCCTAGCCTTGGCATGGGCTCATGTGACAGAACTGCGTTCGGTCTGATCTCACCCCAATGTGAGTACGTAGGTAACCTAACCCAGGTTCGATCCTAGCCCATCTAGCTTTCTATCTTTCTTGGATTAGCATTAGATTAAACACTTAGGCATCTTAATTAATATTGAGATTAAATTGGCTTAAATTTAGAGAGTAAGTAACCATTGCAAAATGGGGGTCCTAAGGTGCCTAACACCTTCCCCAGGACTTAATCGAACCACTTACTCTAACTCTGAATGGACTATTTGCCTTATCCAAACGAACAAATACCCGGGACCTATCCCTTAAAATGAATACGTGGCGACTCTTAGTCAAACCATAAATGTGAAATTGGGTAGGAAATTTTCCATGCTCACAGTTGTGTCTTAGAATGACTATTGGAAGTATGGTGTTGGGAATTTTCACTCAGATTTTCGAAGAGTTCTCATGCTTGAATTTCACTATTCGTCATAAACGTCCTTCTGCAAGAGACAACAACTATCTATCTGTTATAATGGTGCAAGCCATCATAGAATGATTGGACAAGTTGTCATTTAGGAATTTCATGGTGGGGACATTTACGAATGAGCTCTTTGAATCTCTCCCACGTTTCATAAATAACTCACCATCAATTTGAGATAAACTTGTGATGATTCGTCTTATTTGATTAGTTTTGCTAATGGGAAAGAATTTTTTTAGGAATTCTTGTTGCAGCTGAATCCAAGACTGAATTGTGTTGGCTTCTAAACAATTAAGTCAATGTTTGACTTTATCTTTTAAGGAAAATGGGAAGAGGCACAACCTAAGGGCATCATTTGAAAAATTCTACAACCTAAAGGCTGTGTAGATCTCATTGAATTCATCGAGATGCTTATAAGAGTCTTCATTGTTAAGCCCATGGTAAGATGGTAACATTTGAATTGTACTGAACTTAATCTCATAATGAACTGTCTTAGTGTCCGACAACTGGATGCATGAGGGTGATGAGTAAGTGGATGGAATAAAAATTCCTTCAAGGACTTGTTGGTTTGCCAATAACCTGTCTACGTCCACAGGTCAAGATCCAATTGCTTCTTTTTTATTATGAGAAAACTTGAGAAACCCAATACCATATTGTTATCCCCTTAAATTAAATTCCAATCAAAGCCCAGAGCCCTTTGTACACCCCACTCAAGTCACATTGTCAATGAAACCCAAGAACAATCCCTATCTATCATCCTCCACTTAAGTCACATTGTCAATGAAACCCAAGAACAATCCCTATCTATCATCCTTTTAATCTTTTCCCAAGCCCTAGAATGATTAAAACTCTTTCTATTATCTCTCTCCCCATGAGAATAACTAGGGCTCTCCTACGCCCGTATTCCATATAGGAGATCCACAACCACCACACTTCTTCCCCTTCATCAAAACTAAGCATTCATGTTTTCCCCGCTTTATTTTGATCACCCCACCTCCTGTTGTGTAGCAGCAACCTAGGGAGTAGCACTGGTCAAAACTAAGCATTCATGTTTTCCCCGCTTTATTTTGATCACCCCACCTCCTGTTGTGTAGCAGCAATTTAGGGAGTATCACTGGCCAAGTGAAATTAGATTCCATCGCGATATAGAGACATCGGTTACCCCTCCCAAAGTCCGAATCACTCCATCAAACGAAGCCCCCGAATCTAATAACCACTTTATTAGAAGAATGTCCATACTATTGGAGACTGTGAGATCATATCCAAAGTATGTTTGTCCATCTTGCATTATTTCAGTAGAATGAAACCTTTTTTTGTCAAAACTCCTCCACAGAAAGTTTTCCAAACTAATTTGTAGCTTTGATACCAATTTATTGGAAAAGAAATAGAATAACACCCGACGGAAAAGAATAAACCAACAAGCACACAAAATGGAAAACATAAGAGATATACGTGGTTCGGCAATAACCTGCTAACGTCCACTAATCTACATCCAATTGCTTCTTTATTCAGAGAAACTTTGAGAAACCCAATACAATATTGCTCTCCCCTTATATTAAATCTCAATCCAAGCCCAAACCCCCTTACACACCCCACTAAGTCACCTTCTCAATGAGCTCCAAGAATAATCCTTATCTATCATCCCTTCAACCTTTTCCTAAGCCCTAGTCACTCCCCGTGAGAACAACTAGGGATCTTCTTGAGAGCAACCCTGCTCTCTCCGGGAGCCCTAAACTCACATTTCCATAACCATGACCATTCGATATAAACCCCTATTTATAAGCCTAAACTGGAGTCCTAGACAATTAGAAAGTCCCCACTCGAATTAGGGGTTTCCAAAATAATACAGAAACTAATATCCAGAAAATTGCACAAATCCCACTCTGGCCAATCGATTGACACTCCAAGCTAATCTTCATGATGCCCCCACCGATCGATCGACGCTACCCTGGATGATGGATCGGTGGTCCTGGTATTTCTTAAATTAAGGTCATATTCAACAAATTTCCAACTTGGCGAGAATTCAGTGATACCACCGCAACTAATCACCAAGAGAAGCTGACGGAAAAGAATAAACCAAAACACACACAAGGAAACATAAGGATTATATGTGGTTCGGCAACAACCTCCCTACATCCACGGGTAAAGATCCGATCACTTCTTTATTCACAGAAACCTTGAAGAACCAGTACAAAAGCACTCAACTCATCTTCTCTATGAAAACTCAAAGAATAATCTCTATCTATCTTCTCTTAAACCTTTCCCAAGCCCTAGTATATGCTTTAACCCTTTCTATAATCTCCCACTCCCAATACAAAAGCATTCATTTGATATTTCAATATTAAATCCTAAACTCATAACTATCTATTTATAGGTCTAAAACCGGAGTCTTAAACAATTAGAAAGTCTACTCTCGCAATAGGAGTTTCCCAAAAGCAAAATAGTTCAAAATAAGAAATTTCCCGAAAATCTCCACTTTGGCTGATCGATCAGCGCACCCTAGCCGATCGATCGGCACTCCAAACTATTTTTGCCATCACTCCACCGATCGATCGGCCCTCCTGGCTTTGTTCGGAAACGAGCCAAAAACAAAAAACCCATCTCAAGTTAATATTGTAGTGAATTCCCGAGCCAACCAAAAACCGCATAAGCTGGGTTTCGTTTTGTGTAGTGAATTGCTTTAGCGTTCTTAAGTTGATCGATTAATTTCTGATATAGAAGTCCCAGTACATCATGCAGGCTTTTGGATCTTATTTTAGATACAAACCTATTTTACCAAATGGCTGGTACTTGATAATCCGTATTTTAGCTACAAACTTTTCTATCACAAATCATTAAGCTACATATTTTAACCAACAATGTGATAAAAAATGAAAAAAAGTACAAACATAAGAGTGAGGCTATTTTGTCAATCTCATGTTGGTTTAGGTCTAAAACAAACTGATGTTTTTTAAAAAAAAATTAAAACCCTTAACACATACCATGTATGAGGAAATTATTGTCATGCCTTTTGGACTGTAGTTTTGTTCTTTGGTATGACTTTAGGGTATTCTTGTAAATATGCCAAGTGTTAAGGATTAAGGCTATCAATGCGTGGGGCCGGGCTGGGCCAGGCTTGGATAGGCCCGACTTTATATGGGTCTGATATATATTGGCCCAAGACCAGTCCCTTTTTTAATTGGACTGGTCAGGCATGGGCCACCCATCCTTTTTTAATAAATATATTGTTTTATGCTAACAATATGTTGTAACATTGTGTTTGTATTAATTATTATATGTTAACATTAGTATTGTATCATATATGTTATAAACAGTATTGTGCTAAATTATGTAATGTATTAATATATTATGTTTTTTTTTTTTGGTAAACTCAATCATACCACAAGGCAATGACTGAAGGCAAAGACAAGGGAATACTCACACCACCCAAGCAAACACACACACACACACACCACATGCAAACTCATACACACACACACCAATAGTGTAACATATATATATATATATATATATATATATAGAGTCAGTCTAGTGATACTCCCTATTCTTACTCCTTGTTTTTAGATCTCATCTAAACCATTTTCTTAAAAAAATCAATGGTCTTAAAAATGCATAGGTGGCATCCTATGTAGAAATAATTAATTTCCAAATTAACCTTCATTTAAAATTAGGAAACACACGCTCTCGTCTCTTTCCTTATCTACTCTTTCTTAGTTTTCCAAATTAACAATGGTTTTACTTTTCATAAAGTTATTACTTTTGAATTACCAAATTATCCTTAATTGGGGTGAATTGGGTCACACTGGTGTAGCTCGAAAAGTGCTCGCCATATATATTATGAGGACTAGCAGCCTTTTGAAATCATATTGAGCCTACATTGCACAAAATCATTAATGAGACTTGACATTTTAGAAAATGTACTAAAATATTCCTACATATATAAATAGTTAATTCACTGCTAATAAACAAACGATCCACACTTTCTAGCTACTTTGCTATCCGCACAACTTGAGCCTTTTTATAACCTTGAATTTCATCAGACCCAGGTCAGATCGACAGTGTTTTATTAATGAAAAAGAAAGCTAAAGAGAACAAGAGGGGGACACAACCTATCATACCCAAAACCCTTTGAGAACACAAAGAAAACCATCACAAACTCTCCCCAACAACAAATTACTGACAAAAATTAGAAAGACCCAATTTATCATCAAAGAACAAAGAAGAAACATGAGTTGAAAGATGCATTGAACCAGTGAAAAGATCATAACCTTCCTGATCACAAGCCATGTTGGCTAAAGCATCCGTTATCTTGTTATTTTATTTGAAGGTGTGAAGGAAGCTTGACATGATAATAGATGCTAGTCTTTGAATCTAATGTAATCACCCCATCATTTCTATGGGAGGGAATGCAAGCCATTAATGACATCAATGAGAATCTTAGAGTGTCCATCAACCACAACATGTGTTAAATTGTATCGAGCACACAAGAGAAGCCCATCAACGAGAGCGAGTCAGCTCGAGCATTTGCTCACTAATTGAATATCAGTAGAAGAGCTAACATTTATTGGATAGCTGTATTCCAAATATACTGAGTCCATATTACAGCAGAGCAATGTTGTCTAATAATCTTTCAGCCACTTCGGACCGAGAAACAACATTTACTATTATGACGCCAAACAACTCTATCAGGTATGTCACATGTAAAATAAATCAGATTTTTGAAGTAATTTATAACTCTCAATAATAGATAGAATTGAGAGTTGGGCTACTCGATTGAAAATCCATATATGAAACATTAAGTGAGGCCAATTATTTAATAAATGTGAGTCATGGTGCCGTTGAATTTTCAATTTTCAATCTGACCAGCTCTTGATATTACTTACTATCGAGAGTTTTAAATTACCTTTCTTAAGATTGAGATTAAACAAGACAACGACAAATGTTTTTTTTGGTACACCAATCGGTTACTAGTATTAGTATCTGTGTGTGAAATATTATGTTTACACATTATGGGCCTGTCCAAGTGAATGTGTGTCTCTCTTTGAGGAAGGTGTGACTCAAGTTTGAGTCTTGGTATGGCTGTTGAGTGCCCACCATGAGTACTAACCCCTTAACATCTAATTAAATGATTAGGACCTAAAAAAATCATATTTTATTTAAATTGCACGTTTTTTTTTAAGGTAAAATTGCACATTGTTGATTAGAGCTTTTGGGGGGTCGTTCATCCTTTTCTGTCTTAAAAAGAGAGAAGGGATAGGGTGGTGGGACCGGGTGAGGGAGACACGGACCATAAGTTGAGAATCTTAGGATTCGGATGCCGTAACATTAGAGTTGTCTACTCATGTTTGAAGTGAACCTTTCCTTTTTCTTTTTCTCTTCTCTTTTCGTAAGTCTAAATTTCCCATTCATTTTTATATAGAAGAAGCAAACTTAGATGCTCTATAGACGGTTGTCTCTTTGTTGCAAGAGGGTCCTCAAAATCGAAAAAGAAACCCGTATTTGTCTTCGTCTTGGACGGTCGAAAAGTAGTGATGTGGCTAACACTCTTCTATCACTTATTATGGTATTGTGATAATTCATAGACTTTACAAATAGTAGGGCAATTGAGGGGCTGTTTGTCACTGTTTTTAGGACCATTTTATTTAAATCTACAAACAAAAATGACGCATACATATTTGACAATTTATCATTAGTGAATGATTTTATAAATTCTTCTTTCAGCATAATTCAAGAGGGCGAATAAACAAAGAGTGACGCTAGGTGCATCTCAATATTTGATGGTTGCACCTCATTATTAAAAATTACCGACTAATCACCATTAAATTCATAAACATACTTGTAAACACACAAAAATACCTATACATTGTATAACTATTGTGAGCGCGAAAATTTATCACCTTTTCTTCCGGGTCGGGCCTGCGGAGGAACAACGTTAAAATGACCCTTAGGGAGGCTCACAGGTTGATTAAGAGTCGCCACCAATTTATTTGGAGGAATAGGTCTCCGGTTTAAATTAAAATTAATGGTCTTGATTAGAGTTAAGATAAGTAGTTTGATTAAGTCTTGGGGAAGGGGTTAGGCAATTAGGGCCCCCATCTAAGACGGTTACCTACTCCCTAGGTTTAAGCCAAATATAATCAATTTTAATAAACATATCTAAGTTTTTAGATTATGTTAATCCAGGAAAAAGAAAAAACCTAAACTAGGGTCGAACCCGGTGTGAGCACGGATTTTACTCACAATAGATTTCTAATTAAGATTAAGAGTCGCCATTTATTTATTTTAAGTGATAGGTGTCATATATGAATAAGGTCTAATGATCTCAATGAGATTCTAGGTAAGCGGTTCAATTAAGTTTCAGGGAAGGGGTTAGGCACCTCGAGAACCCTATTTTACAATGGTTACCTACTCCCTAGGTATAAGCCAGATTAAATTCAAGTTTAAACTAATCCAAGAAAGGAAAATCCAAAACTAGGGTCGAACTCGGATATGGTTGCCTACGTACTCACATGGGGTGAGATCAAACCAAATGTATTTCTAGCACATGAGTTCATGCCGAGGCTAGGGGAGTGTGTGTACGTGCACTGGGGTGACTAGGGCCTAGTCCGGGGACTAAGGTTTGATTGACCGGGATTGTCAAGTGCATGAGAATGGTTTAGGGTTTGGGCCCGGAGGCTAAAATATTAGGCCTGGAGGCCTAGGGTTTAGCTCAGAGGCTAAGGATTGGGCCCAGAGGCCTGGGGTTAAGCCCGAAGGCTAGGGACTAGGTCCCGAGGCCTAAGGTTGAGCCCGGAGGCTAGGGATTCGGCTCAAAGGCCTAAGGTTAAGCCTGGAGGCTAGGGATTGGGCCCGGAGGCCTAGGGATTTGCTTAACCATGCATTGAATTGACTAACTATGGTTAAGAGATGAGTTAACCATGGTTAGTGATACTAACTATAGTTAAAAGGTCCAACATTAGATTTTTTGGATCATTTTCATTTTTTTCAGATTTTTTAGGAATTTCTTAGATTTTTCCTAAGTTAAAATGGTCTTAACCATGGTTAAAAGATGAGTTAACCATGGTTAAACTATTTTAACCATGGTTAGGAATGCTCGAAGTTCGGTTTTCATCACTTCTTGTATTTTTAGATTTTTAGGAGTTTTCCCGAATTTTCCTAAAGTTGAAATGGTCTTAACCATAGTTAAGAGCAAACTAGGGTTAAGTTTAATCCTAGTTAAGCAACTGGTCAAGTCAGGAGTGGGCCCAGGTAGCATGGCAGGGCCTAGACTGGCCTCCTACCTGGTATTGACCCTATGCGCGACCCATTTAACAAAAAATAGAATTGGCAGTAAATACAGTACCGCCAATTCTAGTTCTTCATAGAACTGGAATGGGGGTAGAGGCTTTACCGCCATTCCCAGTATTTTCTGGAAATGGCTTTGCTGATGGGGGAAAAGTTAGGGACGAAGCCTAGAGGGTCCACAGACCTTCTGGATTGCTCAGGGGCCCTTGGGATGAGTCTTGGACCTGGTCTGGACCCTGGGCTTGGTTTGGATTGGGCCCATAGTGGCCGGTTTGGGACATAATTAGAAAATCCAGAATATCAGTAGAAGGATTACTGACATTCTGGACTTTCTCTAGTTTTGCTTAGATTAACCATGGTTAGAGAGGTCTAAGGGACCTTCAAAGGTCATGGATGGATAAGGGAGGTCTCTGGGACCAAATCCAGGCCCTGTAATGGACTAGGGCTTCACCATATGAGGCCTAGAGCCATTGCAAGGGAGAAAGCTAGAAATGGCAGTACTGAAATTATCACAATTCCTAGTTTTCTCAGATTTGGAAATTTTCACCCAAGGCATTGTACTACCATGCTTCTAGGGGATCCCTCATCGATTAAGGGTTCCCCAACAACTTAGGGGAGTAGCCATACGTATGGTAAGGCCTGATGGCCTATGTGGCCCAGGATTCTAACCTTGAGAGGGTCCCCATGCCTAAGAGGAAGGTAGGGGAACTTTGTCCTTGAGTTTGTAACAAAACAACAGACCCCTGGAGTAGGACTAGGGGCTCACAAGCATTTTACAAGAGAAAAGAGGGGTAGGGGAGGACCCTACCCTACTAATATGCTTTGGACATTGGCGGTGGTGGCTACGGTGGTGGTGTATAGCTTGGCATTGCCCCTCAAGGCTTGAGGGACCTCGAATTTTATAGGAAGGATGTTGGGGGACATAGGAGGGATTAGGATGGAGGCTGGTAGGAGGTTCATATGTGTGGGGAGGTTGCTCAAGCGTGCCTGGAGGCACTGGAGAGTGTAGAGTTTTTGTATAAAACATAAACTCAGGGAATGGCGGTAGAACCCGTACCGCTTGGCGTGATGATTTATGGAGGTTCGGCCGTCAACATCCTCCCAAAAAGGATGTTGTCCAAGTTTGGTGAACAAATAGGCCAGCTACATGAAAGCAACCTGATCATCTAGGGTTTTAACCAAAATGAGCAAAAGCCCATGAGTAAGATCAACCTCAAAACCAGGTTTGGGGATATTGCTGAAACTATAACGTTTCTGATGATTGATGTTGATACATCATACAACTCCTTGTTGGGGCGTCAATGGATGCATAACCATTTAGTTGTGTCATCCACTTATCACCAATTCCTTAAATACCCTTAGGGGAATAGGCAAGCAATGATCGATGCTGATGATGATCTATTCAATGATGCAGAGACGTATTAAGCAGATGCGTGTTTCTATGTCAAAAGTACCCAAAGAAGCATCCAACAAAAGCCCAAGTGGCAAAAGGTTGAGAGCGGCCCAAAAAGCAATCATGGACATGACCAAACTGCAGTTCCGAAAAAGGTGTTCAAATATACCCTAAAGTCTCAAAGAAAAGGACAACCGACCCTAGCTTGGCCGAATCTCCCTAGAATCTTGAGAAGGTCAAATCGGCCGACTCCTTCCAGATTTGCTAGATTAAATAAGTTGACCCTCTTCAAGCTCTAAAAGGTGATCATGTAATCCATTTGAGGAAGATGGACTGTACAATAGTAGAAACTACCTCTAGTTGCACTGTTCCAGGCATTAAGAGAGGACAGAATCTGATGCTCTTCAATTCTATAGGTGCATACGATAGATAAACTCCTCATGAATCGACGAAAAGAGCAGGGTGGCCAATCCTTATAGGAAGAAAATAATATTTGGTAAATCAATTACCAAGCTCCTCAAAGGCCAAGGATTCGTTCTCGAAGAATGAGAGCAAATCAAAAGAACTCTCCTAACTGCTTATGAAGCTGCACTCAAAATAGAGCAACATAAGGCCCTGGATACTTGTAACTATATTGATACTGATACACCAGGAATTGGGTATAAGCACCCACTCTTTATATTTGGGAGAAATCAAAACCAGACCGTAAATATGATCATGGTCAGGGAAGAGCCCACATCAGAAGAAATCTCCAAGAAGTGGCTTACAAAAGAAGTGGAGTCCCTACAGGCATCCCCATGGGTTGAAACGACACATCAAGATATGATTGATAACCTAGCTAAAGCCAGTCTCAGTGTATGACAAAAATGGCCAACAACAAAAATCATTCCCAGTGTCATTATCCTATCCAGAGGAGCATGAGAAAAGCCCATTGTTTTCCATTCAATAGGACAAACATGCAGAGCTAACCCCCGGAAAAACAAAAGGGACAAAAGAATGAACCCTTAGTGGAAAAAAGTAAACGGGACTGACACGAATGCCTACCCGAAACCTCTGGGCATACAGAACTACTTACAAGGACAACGATACAGGCTACGTCGTATTCCCTGGTCTTTGGTGGTGAAACAGTTCTCCCCCTAGAAATTCAAATTCTCTCCCTATGAGTGGCAATTCAGTAGTCTATCACAAAATAAGATTCAGCTAAAGTTCATCTTGCAGAGCTTGAAACTCTTGATAAACGTCGTCTCTAAGCCCAACCGAGTTTAATGATGTATAAACAAAGGCTAACTAATGCCTTCAACAAAAGAAAAAGACTAAGGTTTTTCAAAATAGGAGATTTGGTCTTAATGGTTAGGACTTCAATCATTGTCACTCGTCGAACCAAGGGAAAGCTCGAACCAAAGTGGGAAGGGTCCTACGTCATCGAGAAGGTATATTCTAACAGAGCTTACCTGTTGACTTCAATGGATGGAGAGCGAATCATCCCTTTAAGTAATGAAAGATTCCTCAAGCGATATTATTCCTACGAATCGAAACGCTCGCTAGACCAAAACTTTAAATGACAGTCTAGGCAAAAATTAGAGCATAAAATGACTCGCTAAGTTAAAAACCTTAAAGGGCGGCGTAGGCAAAAATTAGAGTCAAAATCATGCTCGCTAAATCGAAAACCCTAAGGGACGGCTTAGGCAAAAATTAGAGTCAAAATCATGCTCGCTAAATTGAAAACCCTAAGGGACGGCTTAGGCAAAAATTAGAGCGGCAATGACTCACTAAGTTGAAAACTCTAAGGGACAGCTTAGACAAAAAAAATTGATTCAAAATAAAAGGCCCACTAGACCAAGACTTTAAAAGATGGTCTAGGCAAAAATTAGGGCAGCAAATAGCTTGCTAGACTAACCCTCCAAGAGTCAGTTTAGGCAAAAATTAGAGCGATTTGACAGAATCCTAAATACGAGTGAAAACTATTTACAGTGCTTCAAAAGTCTCCAGAATACAAGACCAAAGTCCAAACCCTCCTAGGTATGAATAGAAACTGCATATTCGCTCTCAAAATGCGAATCAAAGCTTCAAAAGTTTTCAAGATACAAGACCGAAATCCAAACCCTCCTAGGTATGAACGGAAACTGCCTATTGCCCTAAAAATATGAACCAAAGCTTCAAAAGTCTTCAAGATACAAGACCGAAGTCAAAACCTTCGTAGGTATGAATAGAAACTACCTATTAACTCTCAAAATGTGAATCTAAATGTGCCTTCTGAACTACGTTTGGCTTGATCCTATCATGGGTACGTAGGCAGCCTGAGAAAATCAACTTGGGTTCAGCTAGTTCTTCTAAAAGAACACAATCCCCCGGGGATACAAAATCATCGTTATTGCCCCTCAATACGGATGAAACGAGGAAAAATGCTATTTGATGCACCAAGAAACCAAAATTCCAAGGAATGACTTCTCGCCATCAAGGGAACGTGCTCAAATAAAACATATCTGCTGATTACAATGGACGGACAATGGAGTATCTCCCCCAACCAATGTAAGATTCTCAAAGCCTACTAGACCAAAATCCCAAAAGATGGTCTAGGCAAAAATTAGGGCACCAAGGTACCCGCTAAGTTGAAAATCCGAAATGACGGCTTAGGCAAAAGTTAGGGTAACATGACTCGTTAAGTTGAAAATCTGAAAGAACGGCTTTGACAAAATTGAGTCAAAACAAAATGTTCGCTAGACTAACACTCCAAGAGTCAGTCTAGGCAAAATTAGGGCAGCAAAAATCTCGCTAAACTAACACTCCAAGAGTCAGTTTAGGCAAAAATTAGAGCAATTTGACAGACTCCTGGATACGAGCTAAAAAGATTCATCATTTCTTGAAGGTTTGCCCCTAAAATACAGGTCTAAACCTTCCTAGGTATGAATGGCTACTTGTTCTCAAAATTACAAGTCTAAACCTTCTTAGATATAACGGAAACTCTCTACTCGTAAATTACGAGTCTAAAATTGTCCCTATTTGGAACTACGTTTGGCTTGATCCTATTATGGGTACGTAGGCATCTTGAAAATGGGTTCAACCCGTTCTTTTAAAAGAATACCAGTTCCTCAAGATACAAGGAGGGAGTCATATCATTCAAGAAAAGAGGGAGGAGTACAAGATGGAAAATAAAATAAAGTCTTTTTTTCACAGATAACAAAATGAGGGAACTCCACATAAATTGGAGAACTCGCTCGAGTTAAACAAGCAGTATCTTGAGAACATATTATCAGCTCCAACAAGTTACTAAGTCAGACAAGTAGTGCCTTGAATATAAGGTTAGAAGGCAGAACGCCATATTGATGGACGCTATTAAGAATAGGATTCCTCCTGCGACTGACTTTTTTCTACCATCATCTTTGGTGCTGATATATCTCCAGGGGAGGATTCTAGCCCATCAATAGCAGCAAAGGTGACGTCTGGAAGCAGAGCCAGGAATTGTCTCTCAGTGTTGTCAACTACAGCAAGTTGCAAAGCTAAATAAGCAATACCTTGAAAAACATGCCCCTCAACATCAATAAGGAGGTTGATCAGCAGCATCAAGCAACCCAGGCTAGCTTCATCGGGACAGATGGATAGAATGTAGAATATTCCCTTCAGCACATGCTCAAGCTCACTGTTAAAAACATCTGAACTTCTAACAGGCTTCAAGATATCAAGTTTTTTTATATGACGTCTTATCATTAAACTAAGGTTGTATGAAAGGTTGTATGAAAGGTTGTATGAAAACAAGCTCACGTGTTAAAAACATCTAATGATAAGGTTGTATGAAAACATTAAGGCATTGTTATCTGCTTTACCAAGTTACACAGGTCGACAACTTTGGTCTTATCAATGATGAGATCCCTTGTATTCTCCAAATAACAAATAAAGGTAGATCTGGTTTCGTTAATCTTCAACCACCCAAGGACATCCCCTCTCGAAGCACACTGTGATAAAAGGTCAATTCTGCAAAAGAAAAGAGTGTGAAGTTAGTAAGGATGCACATACATCAATTACTAATTTAATAAAAAAAATCATCATCATTTTCTGTGGGCAAACTTTTGGACTTAACCATAATTTGGAAAAGTCCAAGTCTGCTGACAAACTTTTGGACTTAAACCAAATTTTGGAAAAGTCCAAGTTTACAGACAAACTTTTAGATTTAACCAAAATTTGGAAAAGTCCAAGTCTGCGGACAAACTTTTGGACTTAACCAAATTTTGGAAAAGTCTAAATCCACGGACAAAATGTCTGCGGGCAATAATTAATGCCCGCGGGTATGGTACCTGCGAACACTAAATTAAAGTTTGCGGATAAGGTCCGTGGATGAGATCAGTCCGCAGACAAGCCTGTGGACAGGAGGTTATCTTTTTGGATGACCCTTCAGGTTTTCCTCATTGGAAAACCTTAAAACTCCAGTACATAGCACCGAAAATCTTATCAGAATGTCCAGAAACACATTCCGAAGCTTTTGGATGAGGAAAATCCTCATTCCCTCCTTCTGTAAAGCCAAGAAACCCAAAAGAAAGAGTTTCTTTCTTTCAAATCTAAGAAAAAAAAAAGATGATCGAACATACCTTAAAAAGGGATGATCAGATCAAAGAGGAAAGTGAATTCTTCTTTGAAAGGAAGAGAGAACTTTGGAAGAAAAACTAGAGTCCTCTCTGATTTTGGAGAAGGAGAAGGCAAAATGCCTTCTCCAAATGTTAAGGGTCCTTTATATATAGGACCCTTCATTGGATTTAGGTCATTCATTTCCTTGAAATAGACGGCCCAGATGGTTGGAAATTTTCCCAGCCACTTTTGCAATGGCAATTGGAGTCCTTTATTATGGGGACTCCTCGAAACCAAGAAGGTTTCTTGAAACTCATTAATGGTTAGTGGGCTCTCCATCAAGGTAAAGCCCGCGTAGTGGAGAGACCATACGCCTCCCCATGTTCACTGCCATATGGAAGAATCTGAATGGCTGAATCATTCTCAGCCATTCAGATCCTAATGGGCATTTATGGGCAGTGAAATCTCACCGCCCGCAAGGCGGGTGTATGGTGCACCTGCTTACCCAGGATCACCACTTATAGAATGGGCAGTTAAGCTTCGCGCATGCCAAAGGCATGCGCACTAGCTGGCCAAGGGCTAGCTCACCGCCAGCCCACCTTGTATTTAATGCTAGAAGCAGTTCAATAATGCCCCGTAGATACTACTTTGTGTCAGTCCTTAAGGGACTGACAGGTGGTTAGGGTTTACCCTCGCGGACAAACCCTCACCCAAGCTTTATGGACATACCCTATAAGTCCATCCGTGGGGCAATCAATGACTAGCCCAATCCGTGACCATAAAAGGCCATGAACTAACCCAGACCAAGGACTGGACCTATGGTCCCACCCTACAATGGTCCGTGGACTGACTAAGGTCAGACCCTAGTCCACAATCCAAATATGCTTGGACCTGACCTAACCATGGGTTAGACTCATGGTCTCACCTCTTTAATTTGCGGACTGACTAAGGTCAGTCCTTTCCCAAATGGCAGTCAGTATCTGACTGCCATGTGGCAGGGAATCCTTAACAAAAAGGACTCTATGTGGTATAAAAAGGGGGGTTAGCACCCTAAGGATGATGAAAACAAGGTTGAAAACACTCCATATGGTGTTAAAATGGAGAAAAAAGGGGTTGCAATCGATCGCAGCATGGTGAAAATCGATCACAATCAGAGGAAAAATTGGGTAAACTTTCGAGTTAACTTGCGATTGATCGCCGGAGGTGTGCGATCGATCGTTTAGAACCCAAAATCTAGGCAAGCTCACTGGAAGTTAGACGATCGATTGTTCAGCTTGACAATCGATCGTCATCGCATGACTCTGTTTTTTTAAAGACACAGAAATTGGGGTTTTAATCCCTTGGCCTATAAATAGGAGGCCATTGGGGGTTTTAGGGTTAACCCAAACCTAAGAGGGATTGGAGAGAAGAAGGAAGGGGATTAGGGATTTCCAAAAAGAGGGTTTTCTTGGAGATCAAGTGGAGCTCAAGTCAAGCTTAGACCATCCTCTTCAAGGAAGGATCTTCATCTTCAAGGTTGGATCCTCTCCATCTAGCTTGGATTTCTCACCCAAGGGTTTTCTTCAAACTAAGAGTTGATCCTCAAAAGGTTAGTACACCCTTCTAGTTGGCTTAGTAATAACCTAGATTTTCTTTAAAAAATGTTTGTTAGATTTGAGCTTACATGTTCCTTGTCTTGAATCTATCATGTATCCTAAAATGTATAAATTAAAGTCAATGGTTATGGATGTGTGGATGGTTGACGCGAATTAGGATGCCATTGAGAATGTGGATGATTGTTGTATGATGAAAAATGGAGAATGGCAATGTACGCATAAAACACGCACTCGAGGTGTTTGATGAAATGTTTGACAAAGAAAATATGAATTAAATGCCTATAGAAATGTTGAATGTTATATATTTGATAAAATACATATATGGTATTTAAACCCAAGACTATGAAAATAAGATTTAGGGATTTTTCCCAATTCGATAGTTTTGCTAGCATGCTCTGTACGTTTCCTTAAATTATCACATGTCTATAGAAAGATTTGAAATGCTATATGAGGTTCTTTTAATTATTCATGTCACTATGATTGCCCACCAATTGATAAGCAAAAGCACACATGCATGCATGAACCAAGTTTTTGTATAAGTATATGAAACACAACCAAGAACAAGACAAGTGATTTACAACACGATGATAAAGCCGAACTTTGGGTCGGTCAAGGATAGGGCATATCCAAGGATATGCCATATCTGGTTTCAAGGAAACAAGACAAGCAAGAATGATAAAGCTGAACTTTAGTTCGGTCAAGGATGGGGCATATCAAAAGATATGTCACATCTGACTCACAAGAAAACAAGACAAGAAATTAAGGATGTTGATGTGCCTTTTCTATTTTCGTTGAAGGGTATTTACATACCTGGTTCACAAGTTACTTCCAAGAATTCGCTGAAGGGTATTTACATACCCGGCTCATAAGTCGCTATAAGGGTAGTAACATCTGGCTCACAAGACAAGCATGACAAGACAAGCATGACATGACAAGCAAGACAAGACACGTATGATTCTCACAAGACAAGACTGATATTTAAACACAATATTTTGAAGAATAAGTCATGAATTATGAGTACGGGTTTATATAGAGTTTTCGCACGTAGTCTCATGCATGTCATGGTTATCATGTTTAATTAAATTAAAATTATGAATTGAATGATGTTATTACTATTGTTAGCTAGTAGCTTGTACTCGTTGAGTATTCCATACTCAGTCGTACCTATTAATGTCGGCAGGTACACCATATTACATATGTGCTCCGGGTCCTTGGATTGAGAAGGATTATGGTGAGGAGGAGCCTCACGTGAATCCTATGGTAGAGCCTCAGGTGGAGGCAAGAGACCTGGATAGTTAGCCTTGCCCGGATGACTATTGAGAGAGAGATTTTTTATGATTTTTGTATTTTGATAGGTGGGCATGTCCACTTTTACTTGTTATGTTTTGTATATGAACTTGGAATACTGACCCTACATAAAAAAGGAAAAATTTAGTTTACACTTCCATATTGATTTAGTTTCCACACTTTGTTTCATGTCCTCACTATACTATGTTATGCCTTGTTCAGTTGTAGGAGGGTTTGCCAAGTTATGTATAGTCACACCTAAAGTCTCACCTAACTCATAAGGGGATTTTAGGGTGCGACAAAAGTGGTATTAGAGCTCTAGGCATTAGATTCCTTAGGATCACTTAGTACTTGATATCATGACTTAAACAAGGCATTAGATTTAAGAAAAGAGTCGTATTCTAAGTATGGACTAATGATTTAGTCCTAATCCATAACCGGTTGGAACCCCACCTAACTTAGTGTCCTACGCTAGAAACATAAACTGTATGCTTATGCTACTGTATGTATGATTCGGTGTATTGTTACGTACTTGGTTAATATTAAGTGATTGTTGAAATGGTTATATAATGTGTATCCAAGTTAGACTCATGTTGTACTATCATTCTCAGGATCTAATCATAAGACGCGGTGCTCGGGGTCGTGGATATAATACAAGCGGTAATGGAGGTGATGCTCTCTCGGGTGATGAACAACTCAACTTCACTCAAGCTTTTGCATCTATAGCCGAGACCTTGGCTATGTTAGTACCTAGGCAGCCTGCTACTCCTCCTACTGTGGCACATATCACTGCTCCGCCAAATAGAGCACAAGCAGAGATAGAGTATTTTCGAAGGATGAGGCCTCCGGTCTTTTGTGGTAGTATTGATCCGTTAGTAGTCGAAGCATAGATCAGGCAGCTTGAAAAGTTGTTCTCAATATTTTTGCTTACTAAGGCAGAGAGGGTCACCTGGGCTGCCTTTATGCTAGAAGATGGGGCTGACCATTGGTGGAGGTCCATGGTAAGGACTCGGGATTTGACCCAACTGGGTCAAGAGTGGACTTGGGGTCTAGACATCTTCTACAAGAAGTACTTTCCAGTAGGAATGAAGGAGAAGAATGAAGTTGAGTTTATTACCTTAGAGCAAGGTAACTTGTTTGTGGTTGCTTACGAGGCTAATTTCTCGGAGCTATCTAGATTTGCTCCTCATATGATGGCTATTGAGGCTATGAAGGCCCGGAAGTTTCAGAGAGGGTTGAAGGCCTACATTAAGGATAGAGTCTCGATGTTTAGGCATGAGACATATGTCGAGGTAGTGGACAAAGCACAGTTAGTAGGGGCGAATTCTGAGGAATTCTTCAAGAGAAGGGAAATGGTAAGAGGCCAGTCCAGTGGCTCAGCAGAGAAGAGGGTTAGGATTGCTCCATACTAGCCTTCAGGGCCAGCATAGTCATAGAGGCTTTACTCTGCACCACAGGCTCCTCGTTCTTTTGCTCTACAGGCTTCACGCCCGGCTATTACATAGACTCCTCGCCTCACACTACCTTAGGCCACGAGATACGTGCCTTTCACATACTCTTATTAGGTCTGCACTCTTTGTAGTAGGAGATATTTGGCC
Organism: Tetracentron sinense; assembly: GCA_015143295.1. NCBI lineage: Eukaryota > Viridiplantae > Streptophyta > Magnoliopsida > Trochodendrales > Trochodendraceae > Tetracentron > Tetracentron sinense. The sequence continues at coordinate 15,345,922 of CM026569.1, forward strand.
ATAGAGTGTAGGAAAATTTTAGGTGGATGCCTTCACTGTGGTGATCAGGGCCACATGATCAGAGATGATCCCCACCGTCAGTTGCAATCCTAGTCTTAGGGAAGTAGGCCCCCACTCAGGTAGCCATCTCATCAGAGCTCTTCATAGGCATCTAGGCCCTCACAGTTTATACGACCGCCTCGCCAAATAAATCAGGACCAAGTCTTCGCATTGTCGGAAAGAGACGCACGTGCATCTGATAATGTCATGCAAGGTACACTAGAATGCTAAAGTTTTCAAGTTATAAATGCTTGCTATTATATGATATGGTTGTTTATGTGTACAACATGTTACCTATACAATATATATATTCTTGTGAAATTCATTGATGTGAATAATTTAATTACACTGGCGCTTTATTAGTGAATGAATGTCTAGCCTGAGTGTTGATCGACATCGGATCCATTCATTCTTTTGTTTTGCCTAGTTTTACGATGGGTTTTTCATCCGAGTCTAGTCCATTGGAGCGTGAGTTGTCCGTTTCAACTCCACTTGGTAACTCAGTGATTACGGACCGGATATACAAGGATTATGTGGTTCAAGTGGGACAGAATGAGTTATTGGCCGACCTAATCATCCTAGAGTTCCAAGACTTTCATCCTGGGAATGGATTGGCTTGTAGCACACTACGGACATGTGACATGTTTTAAGAAAATGGTGAATTTCAGGCCAGAAGGAGTTAAGCCATTTCACTTTCGAGGGTTACAAGGAAGAGATATTGCTCACTTTGCAGTTCTAAGCTTAGAGAACCCAGAGGCACAAAACTTCTCAGCCATTCCAGTTGTTAGTGAGTTCTTAGATGTATTTCTTGAGCATTTGCCTAGGTTGCCACCAGATCGGGAGATCGAGTTCGTGATAGAGCTTGCTCCTGGCACAACTCCGATTTCAAGAGCACCATATAGGATGGCCCCAATAGAGCTTAAGGAACTGAAAGAACAAATTGAAGAGTTGCAACAACTTGGTTTCATCCGACTAAGCGTGTCACCACGGGGAGCTCTGATACTCTTTGTGAAGAAGAAGGATGGGTCGATGAGGATGTGCATCGATTATAGGCAGTTGAACAAGGTCACGATAAAAAATCGTTATCCTTTGCCACTGATAAACGACTTGTTTCACCAACTGAAGGGAGCGAGATTTTTCTCAAAGATTGATCTTCGATCGGGTTATCATCAGTTGAAGATCAAGGCCAGAGATGTTCCAAAGACTACTTTCAAGACTCGGTACGGGCACTACGAGTTCCTTATCATGACTTTCGGGTTGACGAATGCACCGGCGACATTCATGGATTTAATGAATCGGGTGTTTAGACCTTGACTCGATCAATGTCTCGTGGTGTTCATCGATGACATTTTGGTGTATTCCTAGACACGGAATGATCATGATCGAGACCTTTGCCTTACTCTTGGGACTCTTCGAGAGCATAGACCGTATGCCAAGTTGAGTAAGTGCGAATTCTGGTTCAAAAAAGTGGTTTTTCTTGGCCACGTAGTCTCTACAGAGCATATTTCGGTTGACTTGGCAAAGATAGAGGTAGTGATGAGATAGGAGAGATCCAAGAGTGTTACAGAGATACGTAGTTTTCTCAGTTTGGCAGGCTACTATTAGAGATTCGTAAATGGGTTCTCCAGCTTAGCAGCATCGCTCACGTACCTTACTCGGAAAAATGCCAAGTTTGTTTCGAGCGATAAGTGCGAGATTAGCTTCATCAAGTTGAAGAAGCAGCTCACTACAGCTTTCGTCCTTACAGTGTCATCTGGGAGTAGTGGTTTTGTGGTATATAGTCATGCCTCGCTGTTCGGTTAAGATCGTTACCTCGTAAAAGCACTAATTCCGGAGAATAGTGACAAGTATTGAGCGTGTCGAACCACGAAGACTGCGCTGGTTATATTGCTTAATAGTAAAGATGAATTTTGATTTAATGGTGAATAAAGGTTTTTGGTTTGTATTTAAAAATCTTAAAATTATTCTAAATACTGAAAACAAATAAAAGTAATGTGAAAGTCAAGAGAAAGAGATCTAGGGCATCGAATCTACCACTAGCCTCCTAACCATGGTATATTGTATTTAATCAGGGTATAATTATTTGCATTCGATTACGATTAATTGACACTACAAGTCTCAATTCAAATCATCAAGAAGGTCAAGTATTTAAATCTTAGGCATGACCTATCTTTGGTTAGCACGAATCGTCCACACTAAATTAATTAACCTAATGTCGTAGCACGATTCGTCTTCCCTAGGCATAGATCATCTTAACATTTAACTACTTGTACGATAAATTCTATTGCATAACCATTCATATATAAAATCACAGAAATTAAATATGAATTGAATTTCAATCAAAAAGAAGAGTTCCTAAGACAAGAAATAACTTTATTAAGATTGAATATAAACATTAAAATCGATTGTCAAAGCAATCCTCAAGTCATGCAATCATCGTTTACAAATAATAAAACCCTAAAACAAAACAACTAAACCATAGTTACTTGGCTAGGGTTTCATCGAAACCCTAGATGAGAGATTTAGTTGATCATGGGAGAGAGAGTAGCCGCCATTGATGGTGAAGATTCCATGCTCCAAGACCTTTCAAAACCCTTCTCCAGCCTCCTTTTCTTTATAAAAATCATCCCTGGAACTCCTGAACTCGTTTCCTTTTATAAGGTAGCAAGTAGGGTTTCAAAAAGGCAAAATCCGGAAAATAAATCTGCGGACTTCCGCTCGGGCGGAGCTATCCAGCGCTCGGGCGGTTTGGACCAGTATACTTTTTCTTCATTTATTTTCCTGTTTTCTTCAGTTCATTCATCACCTGGGCTCTTCTAAATTCTTGAAAGCTCTCATCCTTTGAGAATTATGATATTTTCTCCCCTTAGTCCTGAAAATAATGAAAACAATAAATTATAATTAAAAACTAAAAGAATTAAGTCCTAAAGAGCTAACAAGTGTACTTTCGGGTGCCATAATGTGCAACATTAAGCACCGATCACACCCCCAAACTTACACGTTGCTAGTCCTCTAGCAATGCAAAGAAATAAATAAAACTAATCTACATCCACTTTCGTGGGATTCACGATTGCATTTAGCATATGCAATAAGCCTTTAAACCTCTAGGTGTCCCTAGAGGACGAGTTATAGTCTCGTGAGGGTTTACCAGAAATGATACCCACAAACATCATTACTAACATCCAATCCTGCAAACATGCTCAATCAGGACTTCTAAACTCAAACAATTTCTGGAATATGTAGTAATAAGATAATTGTAACACAAAATCCATAATTCTTAAATTATTAACAAGTTTAAAAATTCAAATCTACATAATCACACTTTCATTCAATTTCAATCAAAGTTCGAACCCTTATGCTCATTCACAGAATTGTCATTAGTTTCTTTGGTGTGTAATGAACTAACATTAGAATATGTGGCCTCAATTTTGCTTCAAAACACATATTATGTTATCCCACACATTATCAGAATTGCTATAAATTTGAAAAACCCAAGGCATTTAACTTATCAATCATGAGATTTAAACTTTTTTTTTTTTTTTATGTGTGTGTACCGTGCAATGATTAAGTCCATTAAGCTTTCTAGACAACCCGCGTAGCGAGTTTTAGGCCAATGACTCCCAAACCAGAAGGCTTTAGGGCACTAGGTGTCAAGACACCCCTAAGGGCTTATTAACTCGAGTTAAATAGGCTCCGGACTTAAACTAGTCACACACAGGCCTTTTATCCATTCCAAAGCTTTCACTGTTTGACGCGAACACTCATTGCTTACTGAGGCAAGAGGCCCGGTTACTTGGTATAAAGCTTGGTTAGGTGCCCCCCCTTTTTTTTTTTTTTTTTTAACAGATAAGTTATGCCAAGGTTTTTCAATTTTTAGGTCATCTAATTCCGCATGAGATAACAAGAATATAGATTAAGATGACTAAGTTTCAAGCCCCACAAAACAAATGTTAGAGTGCTCGTGCATTGGTCAAAGTGTACTAATGACTCATTTATTACTCAAGCATAAATGGTTCGAACAATAATTATATTTTCTGATTGTGTGATCATGTATTTTCAAATTTATACTCATCAATAAAAATTGAATTATGATTTACATGTCACAAATTCTATAGTTACTAACTGCTCATCACTTGCAAAAAGTATCCTAATAGACCTGATATCCTTGCATTTTTACAAAGTCACCATTGTAATTCAATTTATTTCACCCCCAAACTTGAATAATACATTGTCCTCAATGTAAAATATATGCAAGAAACATAGATGAGAACAAGAACAATATTACCTCAATTGGTGAATGCCAGAAAATAAAAGATCAATCAATCAAAATGGGGAATTAAAAAAATATCACATAAGCACGCCCCCAAACTTCGTTGAAACAGGACCTTTAAAAGATGTTAGTAACCACAAAGTAAATGAGATAAAGGAGAATGCTAAAAAAAATGTGTAAACCAAAAGCATAAGCATAATCCTTAATAACATTAAGTTCGACATAAATAGAGCAAAGAAAAGAAGCATAAAACACCTAGTAAGAAAAGAAAAGAACTAAAATTTAGAAACGGAAAATCCTAGAACTCCTAAAAGAAGAAGTCATGTCACTGAGGACGGAAAGGTGGTGGGGCGGAGGAACTAGATGCACTGAACTGAGCCTCATAAATGGCACGAAGGAGGCGTTGAGTCTCAAAGGAGTCTTGTCGAAGAGCTCCAAGCTCGCCGCGAATCGTGTCCATCTCCATGAACATCTTCTCCTGACCTAGACGGAGGTACTCGTACTGTTCAAATGTCATCTGAAAAGGGATTTCGGACTGCGGAGGTGGCTGCTGAGGTAATGGTTCAGGGAGTGGACCTATTGGTTCAGTCATTCGTTTCACGCTCTGGTTCCATTTTGATAGCCCAATAGTGGGCACAGTCGAATCCTTGATCTCATCTTCATCATATACAAACCCTTTCTGATGCAGGATTTCAGTGATTAGGTTGGGGAATGGAAGGGCCCATGTCTTGCTTGCATTCACTTCTCTTTCGACCACTTCATCACGGACCTTTTCCATTTGATCCCAAATGATTTGAGCAGCCGGAAGCCAGAAACCTTTCTCCATCGCATATAATGCTATTACAAATGGGTTTCTTCTCTCCTCTTTATGCCCCAAAGGGATCATATTTTTCTTGAAGATCCAGTCAACCAACCATAGTCGTGGAGGGAGATTCGCACGACGGGTACATGTATGGTTGTTATCACCATATCTCCCTTCACACATGTCATCAACCATAGTTTGTAAAGTCATGCCAGCTGGGACTTGCCTCATCGGATCGGACAAGAGATGACGTGCAGGACAACCCAAGGCATTAGCGATATCCTTGGGGGTGATGGAGTAGTTTCCGCCATCAATAGACACATAGAGTACCCCCGGGTTTGACTCTTTTTTAGTCATGTTTTGATAGAATAATTTTACAATCCGGGGGTAAACTACCGCAGTAGGACTAAAAAGGCCGCCCAGTTGCCGCCTTTCAAATTCTTGCACCGCCCATGAAGTTTCCTCATTGTCTCGAAATGCCTCATCCACCATGAATCGTGTTTGAAAACCCATCTTTTTTCTATCCCAATCGGACTTGGGTCTTTCTTTAGATGACTTGCTCCTCTTTTGACTTGATTTGGAGCGTTTCATCTTCAAAAATAGCTTTCAGGCCTTTAACCAAACACTTGGTGGGCACCACTTGAAACTTTTTTTTAAACACAAGTATAACTTGTGTAGATCACCCCCAATCTTGAACTCTTGATGTTATCCTTCCAAAATCCCAACAAACCTCACCTTCTTGCTTCAAATTTGATGTTGGAAGCACCTCAAAATCACAAAATCACACTTAACCAAACTCCACTTGAAGTTTCACAACCCACATTCACGTTCACAACCCAAGCCTTGAAGTTTCCATCACAAGAATCCCAATCCAAAAAATTTTTTTTTTTTAAATCCCAATCCTCCTAACAGTAGTTACTAAACCAATCCATCAATCTTCTCCACAATACACCAATGTACCAAACTTCTTTACAAATACCTTTCCTTGACAAGGTATTTAGAAAATTCCAAAATTTGGAATCAATCTTAGATTCACAAGAGAAAATGGAAAAAGGATAGATAAGAATAGAGAAAATGAGAAAATTTGGTGGATTTGGAGAAGAGAATGAGTGGAGGAGGGAAAGAATGGAGGAGAGAATGAGGAGTGAGTATAAAACGACTTTACAGGTTTGTTTTAAAAAAAACAATTCTGGGTAAAACCGCTCAGGTGGAGCTATCCAGCGCTCGGGCGGTTCACTCCAGTGTGTTTTTTTTTTTTTTTTTTTTTTTTTTTTTTTTAACTCGCTTTTCACCGCTCGGGCGCCCATATGGGCCGCCCGGGCGGTTCACTCCAGTGGGAATTTCACATTCGACTCAATTTTAACCGCTCGGGCGCCCATCTGGGCCGCCCGGGCGGTTTGAAACAGTGCTGTTTTTTTTTTTTTTTTTTTTTTTTTTTAAAGAAGAATCCTAAACTATCTTAAAGAAGCATCGCTCATTCCAGAGGTTCATGGATTCACGCCATTGTATGCAATTCCTTCGGAGGTTCAACATCACCTCCACAGTCAGTTCACTAGGAACATCATCCTCCTATCGGGATTTTATAGACGCAGACTCACAATCCGGGGAACGCTTTCCCTCCCGCCTACCCTAAACAGATTCTGAGAGGTCCCAAACGACATCAAGCTGGATGAGTGACGATGCATACTAGACAGGCAAGCACAATGAAGTCTCACGCATCCACAAACGTACAGTGACCACGATGGCGGGGTGTATCTTACTCTACCCCAAACTCGAACTTCTAAACTAAATGATTACTCTAAGATCCTAAAAGGAATATGATACAATAAGAGGGTATTGGGTTGCCTCCCAACAAGCGCTAAGTTTATCGTCTTCAGCCAGACGTGGTGCAATCTCTCTCAGTCTACAACACAGGGTCTCTCAATTCTATTGATTCAATTATTTCTCCATTTTCAATTCCCTCAACATAGGGTTTCAATCTCTGGGCATTTACCTTGAAAATGCGCCCATCTCTAGGATCGTGAATCTCAATGGCTCCATGAGGGGATGTCGATATGATCGTGAATGGACCATCCCATCTGGACCGAAGCTTACCTGGAAAGAGACGCAATTTGGAGTTAAATAGCCAAACTTTCTGTTGAGGCATGAAGGACTTTCTAAGAATGGTTTTGTCATGGAAGGCTTTTGTCCTTGCCTTGTAGATTTTGGAACTCTCATATGCGTCATTCCGCATTTCTTCCAACTCGGAGAGTTGAAGTTTCCGGTTTGAACCAGCCTGAGACCATGTCGAAGTTGAACTTCTTGATGGCCCAAAATGCTTTATGTTCCAACTCTACCGGTAAATGGCAACCTTTGCCAAAAACTAGGCGATAGGGGGACATACCTATGGGTGTCTTATAGGCTGTTCGATACGCCCAAAGGGCGTCGTTCAGTCTAATAGACCAATCCTTTCTATCGGGCCTAACAGTTTTCTCCAAAATCCGCTTAATTTCCCTGTTTGACACTTCAACCTGACCACTTGTTTGGGGGTGGTATGGAGTGGCTATCTTGTGAGTAATAGAGTATTTTTGAAGTAATGATTGAAAAATACGATTACAAAAATGTGATCCTCCATCACTAATAATAGCCCGCAGGCATGCCAAAACGACAAAAGATATTGTCGTTTAAGAACTTGACCACAACTTTATGGTCATTTGTCTTTGTGGCTACCGCCTCCACCCATTTCGAGACATAGTCCACCGCCACCAAAATAAATTCACATCCGAAAGATGGCGGAAAAGGACCCATGAAATCTATACCCCATACATCAAACAATTCTATAATGAGAATTGGGGTAAGAGGCATCATGTCTCTTCTAGAGATCGCACCCATTCTTTGGCACCTATCACATGCCCGACAGAATTCATGGGCATCCTTAAACAGGGTAGGCCAATAAAATCCACTTTGTAAGACCTTGGATGCGGTCTTTCTTCCTCCAAAATGTCCTCCGCATGCAAGAGAGTGACAAAAGTTAAGGATACTTTGAAACTCACTATCTGGCACACATCTTCGGATTATTTGGTCAGGACAATATTTGAACAACTCAGGGTCTTCCCAAAAATAGAATTTTATTTGGGCAAAGAAACGGTCTTTGTCTTGTTTAGACCATTGAGAGGGAATCTGTCCAACTGCAAGATAATTCACAATGTAAGCAAACCAAGGTTGCTTCATTTGTGAAACCTCAAACAGTTGTTCATCAGGGAAGGAATCATGAACTGGGAGAGAAGGACTAAAGGGGTCGACCATTATTCTAGACAAATGGTCCGCGACAACATTGTCAGAACCTTTCTTATCTCTAATTTCCAAATCAAACTCTTGCAATAAGAGTATCCATCTGATAAGCCTTGGTTTGGTGTCCTTCTTAGACAAGAGATACCGCAATGCAGCATGATCAGTATACACCAAAATCTTTGAACCTAAGAGATAAGATCTAAACTTGTCCAAAGCAAATACTATTGCTAGTAATTCCTTCTCAGTTGTAGTATAATTGAGTTGGGCATCTGAGAGGGTTTTACTAGAATAATATATGGCATGTGGAGTCCTATTTTCCCTTTGTCCTAGAACAGCACCGACTGCATAGTCCGATGCATCACACATTAGCTCAAATGGGAGAGACCAATTGGGAGGCTGCATTATGGGGGCTGTCGACAACAATGAGCGGAGTTTTTCAAATGATTCTAGACACGCTTCATTGAAGACAAATGAGACATCCTTAGACAATAAATTGCATAAGGGTCTAGAGATTTTGCTGAAGTCTTTTATGAAACGTCTATAAAATCCCGCATGGCCAAGGAATGACCGGACTTGCCTTACCGTTGTGGGCGGTGGAAGACTAGCAATGAGGTCAATCTTGGCCTTGTCTACTTCAATGCCCCTCTTTGACACAATATGTCCTAACACTATGCCTTCTTGAACCATAAAATGGCTCTTCTCCCAACTTAGAATTAAGTTTTTCTCTTCACATCTTTGAAGGACCAAGTTAAGATTGTGTAGACAATCTTGAAATGAGGTGCCATAAATTGAGAAATCATCCATAAACACCTCGAGAAACTTCTCAACCATATCAGAGAAAATGGATAACATGCACCTCTGAAAGGTAGCAGGTGCATTGCATAATCCAAATGGCATGCGCCTATAGGCAAAAGTACCAAAGGGGCATGTGAAAGTTGTTTTCTCTTGGTCTTCAGGGAATACCGGGACTTGGTTATATCCTGAATAACCATCTAAAAAGCAATAAAAACTCTTCCCTGCTAGTCTCTCGAGAATTTGGTCAATGAACGGCAATGGAAAGTGATCTTTCCTTGTCGCGGAGTTCAATCTTCTGTAATCAATGCATACACGCCATCCAGTGGTGGTACGCATGGGAACTGGAACTCCAACCGTATTTTCAACAACTGTGATTCCTGATTTCTTAGGCACTACTTGGGTAGGACTTACCCATTTGCTATCCGAGATGGGGTATATGATACCTGCATCCAACAATTTCACAACTTCCTTCATCACAACTTCCTTCATATTGGGATTTAGCCTCCGTTGTATTTCTCGTGATGGTTTTGCATTCTCTTCCAAATGAATGCGATGCATGCAAACGGAGGGATTAATCCCCTTCAAATCAGCTATAGTCCATCCTATAGCTCCCTTGTGGCTTTTCAATACCACCATCAACTGACTCTCATTCTCACTAGATAGATCAGATGCAATGATCACCGGGAGAGTCTCGTCCGGACCTAGAAAGGCATACTTGAGTGTTGCTGGAAGTGGCTTTAACTCAAGCTTAGGTGGAGCTTCTAGGGAAGGGATGGCAGGGACACTAGAAGTAGTCGGCAATGGCTCTTTTCGGATTTTCCATTGAGGAAAATCCATAGGAGGAGTAGAGTTAAGCATAGAATTTACCTCCTCAATGGATCCTTCGATATCGAAGTCCTCAAAACCGAAATGAGTAAGACAAGCCTCTAGCGGATCTTCACTCAAAATAAATGGAAGGGCATCCTCAACTGGTTCTTCTATCAAGTCAACTAAGAAACATTCTTTTTCATCCGGTGGTTGATTGGAGGCATTGAAAATATTAAGCCTGACATTCATATTTCCGAAAGACACATCCATCACCCCAGTTCTGCAATTGATACATGCATTGGCAGTGGCCAAGAATGGGCGACCTAAGATGACAGGGATTTGTCTTTTAGGATTATGAACCGGTTCCATATCAAGGACGAGGAAGTCAACAGGAAAATAGAATTTGTCGACCTTGATTAGGACATCTTCAATCACCCCACGAGGCATTTTAACAGATCTGTCTGCTAATTGCAAAATGACTGAAGTGGGGCTAAGCTCTCCTAAACCGAGCTGCTCATATACTGAGAAGGGGAGCAAATTGACACTCGCTCCTAAATCAAGGAGTGCCCGGTCAATGGAGTGATCTCCAATGACACAAGAAATTGTAGGGGCACCCGGATCTTTGAACTTAGGAGGAGTAGAATGTTGCAAAATAGAACTCACCTGCTCAGTAAGAAGGACTTTCTTGGACACATGTGTCCTAGATTTGCGCTTCTGAGTGCACAAGTCCTTTAAAAATTTAGCATAGGCCGGAACTTGCTTGATTGCATCAAGCAAAGGGAGATTTACTTTGACCTGTTTGAAGACCTCCATCATTTCATCCATTTTCGCTCCCTTTTTACCAAAGGGAGATGGTGCATCTAAGCACTGAGGGAATGGAGCTCTAGGCACATAAGGCGCCTCAGGAATGAAATGGGATGAAGTTGTAGAAGGAACTGTGTCCTTCTCAAAAACTTTCACTCCGGGTCCATTAGAATTGGTTGAGCCCACTTTGGGCTCTTCTTCTTCCCTATCCTTCTTCTCTCCAACTCTATTCTCTAATACCTTCCCACTCCGCAAAGTGGTGACCGCTTGCACATGCTCACGGGGATGACCATTTTGTTGAGCATCATCAACAATGTGCACACTTCTTGGGTTACTCACCGGTTGACTCGGGAGTTTCCCTTCCTCTCTTCTGTTTACAGTATTAGCTAGTTGTCCCATTTGAGACTCAAGCTTTTGGATTGACTGAGTATGAGAGTGCAACAACTGGGTGTTTGCTTGTAATAACTGAGTATTAGCCTCTAACCCTTGAAGAGCGGTCAACACTTTCTCCTCAAAATTTAGATTTCTTGGAGGAGTAGGGTGTTGACCTTGTTGTTGCTGAGGAGAGTGGTAATTGGACTGATTTGGAAATGGTCGGACATTCTGTCTCGGTGGTTGAGGAAAGGAATTGTTTGGAGCTTGTTGTTGCCAAGAGAAATTTGGATGATTTCTCCAACCAGGGTTATATGTGTTGGAAAATGGATCATTACCCGGTTTTGAATACATGGCATTAACATGCTCCTGAACAAATTCAGGAAATTGGGTTGCCGAAGGGCAGTCATGAACAAGATGGGCAGGACTCGAACATAATGCACACACCTCGTTAGATGATGAAGCTTGAGGTGGTTGTGTTCGAATTTGTCCGGCAGACAGGAGTTGATCTATCTTTCGAGACAATGCATCTACTTTATTAGAGACATCTACATGGTTATTCACCTCATAAATGCCCCTCTTTTGCGAAGTTGTAGATGTTTGTCTCTCGGAACGACTTGAGGTGGCATGTTGCATTGAGTTTTCACTCAGGTTCTCAAAGAGCTCCCAAGCTTCATTCTCATTCTTAAGCATAAAGGTGCCACCACAAGAGGCATCCACCATTTGACGATTGTGGTCAGTCAAACCATCATAGAAACATTGAATGAGTTGCCATTTCGGCACTTGATGATGCGGACACTTACGAATAAGGTCCTTCAACCTTTCCCAGGTCTCAAAGAATTGCTCACCATCTAGTTGAGAAAAACTTGTGATGGTTCGCCTAATCTGATTAGTCTTTCCGATTGGAAAGTACTTTTTCAGAAACTCTTGTTGCATTTGGACCCAAGTTGTTATAGTGTTGGCTTCTAAAGAATTTAGCCAATTCTTGGCTTTATCCTTAAGAGAAAAAGGAAAGAGGCGCAACCTAAGGGCATCATCTGTAAAGTTCTGCAACTTAACAGTAGTGCAGATCTCTAAGAACTCATCTAAATGTTTGTATGGATCCTCATTATTAAGTCCAAAATAGGATGGAAGCATCTGTATAATGCTGGACTTAATCTCGTAATGAGCTGCCGCTATGTCAGGCAACCGAATACATGATGGAGAGGTGTATGTGGTTGGAGTAAAATACTCCTTAAGAGTTTTGGGCAAAGCATGATCTGCTTCTCCCTCCATTATGTAATAATGAAAGTTGTCAAGATCAGAAAAATTTTGAAAGGATGCTCTAATGGATCTAAGAGTTTTCTCTAACTCTAAGTCAATGGGAATTAACTCAGAATTACAAGAGCGACGACCGTGCATACACCCTAACAAGAAAACTTCTAAGTTTGACAGACTCCAATTCTCTAGGAAAACTTCTAAGTTTGGACAGACACCAACTCTTTACTGTAAGAAAATTCTACTTTTATCAAGTAAAAACTTACAGTGCTTGATTGTTGTAAGGTTGTGTAGCCAAATTTTCGCTATTTCTGAAGCACTTCAAGTAGTTTCCAGCCACAACATCCTCACTTCTTTTATTGAACTGATACCTGTAAAACAAAGATTATTCAAAGGTAAGTTGATTTACACTTTGCTTATTAAAAAAATAAAACAAAATTATTTTTTTTTTCTTCAAAGTTAAGCAATGTAACCGTTCCAGCAGTCCCCGGCAACGGCGCCAAAAAGTTGATCGGTTAAGATCGTTACCTCGTAAAAGCACTAATTCCGGAGAATAGTGACAAGTATTGAGGGTGTCGAACTACGAAGACTGCGCTGGTTATATTGCTTAATAGTAAAGATGGATTTTGATTTAATGGTGAATAAAGGTTTTTGGTTTGTATTTAAAAAATCCTAAAATTATTCTAAATACTGAAAACAAATAAAAGTAATGTGAAAGTCAAGAGAAAGAGATCTAGGGCATCGAATCTACCACTAGCCTCCTAACCATGGTATATTGTATTTAATCAGGGTATAATTATTTGCATTCGATTACGATTAATTGAGACTACAAGTCTCAATTCAAATCATCAAGAAGGTCAAGTATTTAAATCTTAGGCATGACCTATCTTTGGTTAGCACGAATCGTCCACACTAAATTAATTAACCTAAGGTTGTAGCACGATTCGTCTTCCCTAGGCATAGATCATCTTAACATTTAACTACTTGTACGATAAATTCCATTGCATAACCATTCATATATAAAATCACAGAAATTAAATATGAATTGAATTTCAATCAAAAAGAAGAGTTCCTAAGACAAGGAATAACTTTATTAAGATTGAATATAAACATTAAAATCGATTGTCAAAGCAATCCTCAAGTCATGCAATCATCGTTTACAAATAATAAAACCCTAAAACAAAACAACTAAACCATAGTTACTTGGCTAGGGTTTCATCGAAACCCTAGATGAGAGATTTAGTTGATCATGGGAGAGAGAGTAGCCGCCATTGATGGTGAAGATTCCATGCTCCAAGACCTTTCAAAACCCTTCTCCAGCCTCCTTTTCTTTTTCAAAATCGTCTCTGGAACTCCTGAACTCGTTTCCTTTTATAAGGTAGCAAGTAGGGTTTCAAAAAGGCAAAATCCGGAAAATAAATCTGCGGACTTCCGCTCGGGCGGAGCTATCCAGCGCTCGGGCGGTTTGGACCAGTATACTTTTTCTTCATTTATTTTCCTGTTTTCTTCAGTTCTTTCATCACCTGGGCTCTTCTAAATTCTTGAAAGCTCTCATCCTTTGAGAATTATGATATTTTCTCCCCTTAGTCCTGAAAATAATGAAAACAATAAATTATAATTAAAAACTAGAAGAATTAAGTCCTAAAGAGCTAACAAGTGTACTTTCGGGTGCCATAATGTGCAACATTAAGCACCGATCACTCGCACGTTGGCCTAGGATGTGTTCTGATGTAGCGTAAGAATGTAATTGTCTATGCTTCAAGGCAATTGAAAGATCATGAAAAGAATTATCCTATGCACGATTTGGAGCTGGCCGCAGTGGTGTTTGCATTAAAGATATGGTGACACTATCTTTATGGGGAACAGTTGGATTTTTTCACATATCATAAAAGTCTAAAGTGTCTGTTTTCCTAGAAAGAGTTAAACTTGAGGCAACGGTGATGGATGGAGTTCTTAAAGGACTATGAATGCTCTATTGAATACCACACGGGCAAGGCGAACGTGCTGGCAGATGCTCTTCGCAGAAAGCCTACTTGACTCTTGGCTCACATAATGGTGTCAAAGTGAAAGTTGTTGGAGGATGTGTCTAACCTTGACATCAGTTTCAGCCTTTCTACCTATGGGTAAGTGATGACTAATATCACTGTTAGGCCTTACATTTTGGTCTAAATCTAAGAGTTACAAGGATCGGATGACGAGTTGCTTGCTTACCGAGACAAGTCAATTAGCCATGGTAGCAAGGATTTCGCATTGAAGGGTGATGGGACTATCACATTGAAGGGTGATGGGAGAAGATTTCTATGGACTTCATTGTGGGGTTGCCATGGATGACTAGGAACTCCGATGCTATTTGGGTCGTGGTTGACAAATTGATGAAGTCTACTCATTTCCTTCCCTATCGGACTACGTTTAAGTCGAATCAGCTGGTTGCATTGTACATCAAGGAAGTGGTTTGGTTACACGGGGTGCCAGTGAGCATTATTTCAGATCAGGATCCTAGATTCATTTCCAGGTTCTGGAAGACCTTCCAAAGCACCATGGGTTTCCGTTTGGACTTTAGTAGAGCCTTCCATCCGCAGACTGATGGGCAGACTTAGAGGGTAAACCAGGTGATAGAGGACATGCTTCGGGCATGCATGCTAGACTTTACGTGTAGTTGGGAGGATCACTTACCTTTGGTTGAGTTTGCCTACAACAACAACAATCAGGCGAGCATCCAAATTACACCTTTCGATGCCTTGTATGGGAGAAGTTGAAGATCTCCTCTATACTGGGATGGAGTTGGTGAAAGGAAAGTATTGAGTCCTGAGTTGATTGAGCAGACCGCAGATAGGGTCAAGGTTATCAGGGAAAGGTTGAAGGCTGTACAGGATCAACAAAAGAGCTATGTCGACACCCATAGGAGAGATATTGAATTCCTTGTTGGTGATTTTGTATTCATCAAGATTTCATCGACAAAGGGTGTTATGAGGTTCGGCAAGAGGGGCAAGCTCAGCCCTAGGTATGTGGGTCCGTTCGAGATCATCACCAGAGTTGGTGAGGTGGCTTACCGGGTTGCTCTACCCACCTATATGGCAGCGGTCCATAATGTATTTCACATTTCCATGCTTCGAGAATATATCCCAGATCCATCCCATATCATCAAGCTTGATCCGTTAGAGATTCGAGAGAATCTCACATTAGTAGAGCAACCAGTTCGAGTTTTGGATAGGCGAGATCAAGTCTTGCACAACAAGATCATTCCATTGGTCCTAGTGAGATGGCAACACCATTCTGCAGAAGAGGCTACATGGGAGCATGAGGCCGAAGTGAAAGAAAAATATCTACATTTGTTTGTTTAGTTCTCCTTCGTGGTTGTATGTATTGGTTTTCTTGTATCTTCTTGTATCGTCCTAATTTCGGAGATGAAATTTTTGTAATGGGGGGAGAATGTAGAACCCCGAAACTCGTTAATATAATTGGTGAATAGTGCTTTCAAAGCCAAATGGTCTTTAATATATTTTGAGTTTCGATTAATGATGAAAAGGGCGGTAACAAACTATGTGTGGTATAAAAAGAGGGTTAGCGCCCTAAGGATGATGGAAATAAGGTTGAAAACACTCCAAAGGGTCTAAAGGTGTTAAAATGGAGAAAAAAGGGGTTGCAATCGATCGCAGCATGGTGAAAATCGATCACAATCAGAGGATAAATTGGGTAAACTTTTGGGTTAACTTGCGATCGATCGTCGGAGTGTGTGAACGATCGTTTGGAACCTAGAATCTAGGCAAGCTCACTGGAAGTTGGACGATCGATCGTTCAGCTTGACAATCGATCGTCATCGCATGACTCTATTTTTTTAAAGACGCGGAAATTGGGGTTTTAATCCTTTGGCCTATAAATAGGAGGCCATTGGGGTTTTTGGGTTAACCCAAACCTAAGAGGGATTGGAGAGAAGAAGGAAGGAGATTAGGGATTTCCAAAAAGAGGGTTTTGTTGGAGATCATGTGGAGCTCAAGTCAAGCTTGGACCATCCTCTTGAAGCAAGGATCTTCATCTTCAAGATTGGATCCTTCCCATCTGGCTTGGATTTCTCATTCAATGGTTTTCTTCAAACTAGGAGTTGATCCTCAAAAGGTTAGTATACCCTTCTAGTTGGCTTAGTAATAACCTAGGTTTTCTTTAAGAAATGCATGTTAGATTTGATCTTACATGTTCTTTGTCTTGAATTTGTTATATATCCTAAAATGTATAAATTAAAGTCAATGGTTATGGATGTGTGGGATGTGTGGATGGTTGAGGCGAATTAGGATGCCATGGAGAATATGGATGATTGTTGTATGATGGAAAATGGGAAAGGGCAATGTACGCATAAAACATGCACTCAAGGTGTTTGATTAAATGTTTGCAAAGAAAATATGAATTAAATGCCTATAGAAATGTTGACTGTCATGTCTTTGATGAAATTCATATATGGGGTTTAAACCCAAGACTATGAAAATATGATTTAGAGATTTTTCCCAATTTGGTAGTTTTGCTAGCACGCTCTATACGTTTTCTTAAATTCTCACATGTCTATAGAAAGATTTGAAATGCTATATGAGGTTCTTTTAATCATTCATGTCATTATGATTGCCCACCAATTGATAAGCACAAGCACACATGCATGCATGAACCGAGTTTTTGTATAAGTAAATGAAACACAACCAAGAACAAGACAAGTGATTTACGAAACGATGATAAAGCCGAATTTTGGGTCAGTCAAGGATAGGGTATATCCAAGGATATGCCATATCTGGATTCAAGAAAACAAGACAAGGAAGAATGATAAAGCTAAACTTTGAGTTGGTCAAGGATGGGGCATATCGAAGGATATGTCACATCTGGCTCACAGGAAAACAAGACAAGAAATCAAGGATGTTGGTGTGCCTTTTCTATTTTCATTTAAGAGTATTTACATACCCGACTCACAAGTTGCTTTCAAGAATTCGCTGAAGAGTATTTACATACCCGGCTCACCAGTCACTATAAAGGCACTAACATCTGGCTTACAAGACAAGCATGACAAAACAAGCATGACATGACAAGCAAAACAAGACATGCATGATTCTCACAAGACAAGACTGAGATTTAAACACGAGAAGAAAGTTTTGAAAACATGTAAAGATATTTTCAGGAATAAGTCATGAATTATGAGTATGAGTTTTATAAGGAGTTTTTGCACGTAGTCTTATACATGTCATGGTTATCATGTTTAATTAAATCGAAATTGTGAATTAAATGATGTTATTACTATTGTTAGCTAATAGCTTGTACTCGCTAAGTATTCCATGCTCAGTCGTACCTATTAATGTCGATAGATATGTTATATAACGTATGTGAGGTCCTTCGATCCAGGAGGATTATGGTGAGGAGGAGCCTCACGTGGATCTTATGGTAGAGCCTCAGGTGTAGGCAAGAGACCTAGATAGTTGGCCTTACCTGGATGACTATTGAGAGAGTTTTTATGGTTTTTGTATTTTGATAGGTGGGCATGTACACCTTTACTTATTATGTTTTGTATATAAACTTGGAATACTGACCATATATAAAAGAGAAAAAATTTAATTTACGCTTCTATATTGATTTAGTTTCCGCACTCTGTTTTATGTCCCCATTATACTATCTTATGCCTTGCAGGATGGTTTGCCAGGTTATGTTTAGTTACACCTAAAGTCTCACCTAACTCATAGAGGGGATTTTGGGGCACGATAGACTCTTTGCCATCTTTGGGGGATCCCAAGATAGAGATCTCCTCTCTTTCTTTGTAAAGTCTCTGTTTTAGTGTTGGCCTATTCTGTTGTCAAAACAGTGAGTCTAGTGTGTCTTGTGTCATTGCCTACAAGCGTCCAAGAAGAGTGAAGATAAAGACTGAAGAAGATCAGCTGAAGACATAAACATCATAGCCTTCATTTCACTCATAGGATAGTAAGTTACCTAGATACCATGTTACCTTAGAAGAAAATTGACTTAGAATGATCATATGAACCTTAGGTGACTAGATATGTAGCCTTAAGAGTGTTAGAGGATCTTAAAAACCAAGGTTTCTTGTAAGAGGCATATCTCATTGACCGAAGCTCCGACTTTGCTCCATAATATATCAAATCAACCGTATCGAGTTTTTGAAAGTCGGCCAATCGAACCATGATCGAGTTGACCCAGTCCTCACCAAAGTTTGTATGGTGAAAACGACCAGAGGGATACAAAAATTTGGGTCGACCCAAAGTGCCATTTCAGTCGACCGAACTGCCATGTTGGGTCGACCCAATTCATTTTTGGTCGACCAACTTGCTTTTTAGATTGTTTCTAAATCTGATTTTTTCCTTCTAAAATCTTTTTGAGTTGCTCTATTTATTAGAACTTTGCTAGTCCGTGAATGAGGACTTGGGGAGAGTGTTGAGAGAGTATTAGGCTATCTCTTGAGTTCACAGATACTCTAAATTTATTTTCTCTCTTTCCCCTTTATTAGTTTCCCTTCCATCCTAGAGTTTGCAAGTCATTGTTTCATTC
This sequence comes from Tetracentron sinense, assembly GCA_015143295.1. NCBI lineage: Eukaryota > Viridiplantae > Streptophyta > Magnoliopsida > Trochodendrales > Trochodendraceae > Tetracentron > Tetracentron sinense. The sequence goes on from CM026569.1 coordinate 15,364,863, forward strand.
TTACTTGCTTGGACTTTCCCATTAATAGGAATCCATCTAGGATTTGATTTTAATCAACCATCAACCTGTTCTAGAAAGAACAAATTGGCCGGAGTGTTCCAGAGCTAGCCTTTACGAAAGAGATCGATCCGAGGAGGATCGTGGTTGTGTAATTTGGTCGGTGGAATCCAAAGTAGCCATTGAAGGAGATTGATCGTGGAGATCATGGTTGTCGAGATACAAGAGAAGAACAGATAACTACGGTAGATTACGAGTGTTACGAGATCATAATTACTTATTGAGGAGTAGTGGACTAACCGTGAATTGAGGAAGTCGAGTCCTATTTGGGTGAGGTTCGAGTCTGTAAGTATCTGGTACTTTGTCTTAATGGATTCTCATTGCTGGATTAGGTCTTGTGGTTTTTCCCGGAAGGGTTTCCATGTAAAAATTACTTGTGTTGTGGTTTGTTTGTTTCTCTTATTCCGCACTTTTAAGTTCAATATCCCTTAATTAATAATGTGATTACATAGTTTAAAAAATGGTTGATAGACTTGTAGGGAGACCTAGCCACCCCCTTGGGTATGTGAGTTCTCAACCTAAAAATATTATTTTTGGGGTTCACCGGATTTTTCAATTGGTATCAGAGTGGGTCCACTAATTTATTAATGTGATCTTGTCTCATATTTTTGGTGAATATGAATTCCATTAGAGAGGGAGGATCCATCTCTTGTCCACCATTATTTGATGGGAATAATTATGCCTATTGGAAAGCTCGTATGAGAACCCTTCTAAAATCTTTGGATGAGAGAGTATGGATCTCTGTTGAACAAGGTTAGACCCATCCAACAAAGATCATAGATAACTAGACCATCCATACACCTTCTTCTGAATGGACCACTATAGATCTTGAAAGTTATAGATGGAATAATAAAGGTCTTAATGTAATCTTCACTACTGTCACACCCGAAGAATTTTGTCGTATTTCTAAATCTGACACTTCAAACGAGGCATGGGATATTCTTAAACTTACCCATGAAGGGACTACAACAGTCAAGATCTCCAAACTTCAAATGCTTACCTCTAAGTTTTAAAAGTTAATAATGGATGATAATGAATCTTTTGACAGTTTTTATGCTAATCTAAGTGACATTGTCGATTCTACTTTTAATATAGGAAAAAGAATTCTTGATTCTAAAATTGTTAGAAAAATTTTGAGATCTTTACCATAGAGATTTCGATCAAAGGTTACCGCCATCGAAGAGAGCAAAAATATTGATGCTCTCAAAATCGAGGATTTGGTTGGTTCTCTCCAAACCTATAAGTTAAATCTGAACTCATCTAAGAAACCAAAATCTATTGTCTTAAAATCTGTCAAGGAATCCATAGATGGTTCAGATAGTGACTCTAAAGATGATGAAGAAGAATTGACTTTATTTGCAAAGAAATTTCAAAATTTTCTGAAATTTACTAAGAGATTTAATCTGAAATGACAAAAATCTTTTGAGAAGCCGAAGTCCAAGCACTTTGAAAACAAGAAACATCTTGAAAGTATGGACAAGAAATCCCAAGGTGTTCAAGGCTATAAATGTCAAGGCTATAACCATATTGCCGCTGAGTGCTCTAATAAGAAAAGATTTAAGAGTAAGGCAATAGATGATAGTGAATCCGAATCTGAGGAATCGGATAGTTCTTCATGTGAGGAGACTAAGGATTATATGGCCTTCACTGTATCCCTATCTGGGATTGAAGAATTTTCTTTAAATGTTGTGAGTGACCAACACTATAGTGATGGTGAGGATGATGAGAGTTAGAATGACTCAGATTTTGAGGGAGACCTCGAGGTAGCTTATGATGAGCTATTTCAGGAATGTCTAAATCTGAAAAAGGTTCAATTTTCCATGACCAAAAAGGTCAAATCTATTGAAATAGAAAGAGATGCCTTAGACCAAGTGGTTTTTGGGTTGAAAGCTTTTGTGTCGCAGTTTGAAGAAGAGATGGCTTCCTTCATTGTCAAGGTTTAGCTTCTTGAATCTGATTTGCATGATTGTCTTGATCAAAAGACAAGTCTTGAAATCAAGTTAGCTGATCTTAAGCAAGATCAGAGGTATGGAGATGAGAAGAGAACTCCTTGAACAATGAGTATGGTGCTAAAAGGTGTCCTCCTGCTAAAGGGAAAGACCCTTCTACTCAGAAATTCATTCCTAGATGTCATAAGGAATGAATGGTCATATTAGGCCTCGAAATCCTAAACTTTGAAGAATGCTCAATCATGGTTTTGTGAACCAAAATAACTTTAATGGGAATCTTCAAAGGAGAGTTGATATCCTAGTGGAGATGTCTAGGAAGTTAAATGATGATATATTGAATATCTATAATAACTCTAGACAGTGGCATGGTCATGACACTCCTTATGCTAGAGATAAAGGAGGTAACGGGAAGAACCATAATGTCCGGCATAATTCTAAGACTCAATCCTGGAATAGGAAGAATAGGCAAAAGATCATACCTAACTCAACTGAAACGGATAAAGACCAAATGATCAATCAAACTGCTAAAACTATTTGGGTGAGAAAGGAAGCTCAAAAGGGCTTCACTTAGCCCATGCATGTCATAGCCTAGGGTGTGCTGGTATTGTTGTATCTTGTCCTAGTGCTATGCTGCTTGTGTATACTAGTAGTTTTATTTTTTTTTCTAGTTATTTTTTTGGTTTGTTTTTCTGTTTTCGTTATTTTGAAAAATTCAAAAACATTGAAAAACTATAAAATTCAAAAATATTTTTGTCATGTTGCCTTTGTTTGACCTGCATAATCTGCATTCCTTGTGTGATCTTTTTTTCCATACCTGTCCAAGGTTGGACATGAGTTTGTTGCTGATTGAGGATATATCACCTTCATAGTCTTTTGGTTAGGCTGAAAATTAAACTAGTTTTATCTTTCACAGTTAGAGACTTATTCATGTGTTTATGCTTTACTATTTCACATTCACTCTGACTGATTTTGTTGAGAGGTCTAATTCCCAATCTGTAGTCTTTATCCCAAAAGTGTGACCAAGGATGACCAATCTAGAATGACCATATTATTAGTCATCCTTATTTTGTGTATCCTCCATGAGCAAAAATTGTTGCAATGAAAAGGACTACCTACTGAGCTAGTGTGAAAGTCACTATTGGATGCAAACAGTGTGTTATAGCTACCTATACGGATAGTAGTTATCTATCTAGGCTGCTAGAGTGAAAGCTCCTACTGCCAATAGTCAGGACTACCTACCTGGATAGTGTGTAAGCCATCATTGCATGAAAATATATGTTCAGATAAAGAACATCAAAAAGAATCTTACAAAGTTTGGAGGTATTTGACCGAAAGTAGAAGAAAAATATTGAGTTAAATAAAATGGATCAAGGAGCACCAAAATGTAAAAAATCAGCATTTCTGGATCTAACTAGGTTTGACTTCTAAGATTTGTATCTCCGGAGTCCTCTTAGTGGGCTTCACTCTTGAACTGTTCATTAAATGTGACTAAGTGAATTAGCCATGTGTACCCTCAGTCGGACTAACTAATCATGTTCTTCATTGGATTTGTAATTTTAAATTACTACTGCTTGGAATGCTTTTGATGCATGCTTGTGTGGCACATGATATTTTTTTGTAATATTATCATGTGTTTCCTTTTTTGTTTGGCATGGGCCTTTCTAGCATAGGTGTCCTGCTTTTGGTGTTGTCCTTGATCTTAGGGAGAGAAGATCAAGTTGAGTTGTTGAGGGGGAGTTTTTGCTTTGTATTGGTATATTTTGTTCCCTGCTCTATAGTCCCTGCGCTGTTTGCAGTTGGTTGATTATATTGTGGTTGTCTTGATATTGCACAAGCTCTAAATTGATATATTTTTGTGATATTGGCTTCTTGCCTTCCTTTGGCAATTGTGCCAAAAAGTGGCAGAATGTGAGGGTATTATTTCCCTAGTTCAGTACATTCCTTGCAATACCTGTATTTATTTATTTTCATATTCCAAACATGTTTCATGAGGTGTTTGATTAGCATGTGCAGGTGCAAGTTTGCAACAGACAAACCTTACATGACAAGAGCTTCAGTGTCTCCACTTTAAGATTATTTGTTAACTTCAGTGTCTTCACTTTAAGATTATTTGTCAATTGGTGTCATGTAATTATGTTGGAGTCAAGTAATGCCCTAATTCACCATTTGCTGTGTTTGGTTGAGTTTGTGTTAAGTCATGCACTTCAGTTTGGTTTTGCTACAGAATTGCCAAAGGGGGAGATTGTAAAGTCGATATTTTAGTGTTAGCTTATTCCGTTGTCAAAACAATGAGTCTAGTGTGTCTTGTGTCATTACCTACAAGCGTCCAAGACAAGTGAATATGAAGATTGAAGAAGATCAGCTGAAGACATTAACATCATAACCATTATTTCACTCATAGGATGGTAAGTGACCTAAATACCATGTTACCATAGGAGAAAATTGACTTAGAATGATCATATGAACCTTAGGTGACTAGATATATAGCCTTAAAAGTGTTGGAGGATCTTAAAAACTAAGGTTCCTTGTAAGAGACATATCTCATTGATCGTAGTTCCGATTTTGCTCCATAATATATCAAATCGATCGTATTGAAAAGATCTACATCTTTTATAAAGGAAGCAGGAGCCAAAATTGCATTTTTGAAAGTCGGTCAACCGAATCATGATCGGGTCGACCCAGTCCTCGCCAAAGTCTGTATGGTGAAATCGACCAGAGGGCTATAAAAATTTGGGTTGACCCAAAGTGCCACTTCGGTCGATCGAATTGCCATGTTGGGTCAACCAACTTGCATTTTAGACTGCTTCTAAATCTGATTTTTTCCTTCTAAATGCTTTTTGAGTTGCTCTATTTATTAGAACATTGCTAGTTTGTGAATGAGAACTTGGGAAGAGTATTGAGAGAGTATTAAGCTATCTCTAGAGTTCACAAAAACTCTGAATTTATTTTCTCTCTTTCCCCTTTATTAGTTTCTCTTCCATCCTAGAGTTTGCAAGTCATTGTTTCATTCTTGCTTGCTTGGATTTTCCCATTGATAGGAATCCATCTAGGATTTCATTTTAATCAACTATCAACCCGTTCTGAAAAGAACAAATTGGTTGGAGTGTTCCGGAGCCTTTACGAAAGAGATCGATCCGAGGAGGATCGTGGTTGTATGATTTGGTCGGTGGAATCCGAAGCAGTCATTGATGGATATCGATCGTGGAGATCATGGTTGTCGAGACACAAGAGAAGAACAAGCTATTGCGATAGATTGTGAGTCTTGCGAGATTGTGATTACTTATTGAGGCATAGAGGACTAGGTCCTGTGTTGAGTGGAGCCTTTGGGTGAGGTTCAATTCTGTAAGTATCTGGTACTTTGTCTTAGTGGATTTTCATTGCTGGACTAGGTCCTGTGATTTTTCCCAGAAGAGTTTCCACATAAAAATTGCTTGTGTTGTGGTTTGCTTGTTTCCCTTATTCTGCACTTTCAGTTCATCATCCCTTAATTAATAATGTGATTGCATAGTTTAAAAAATGATAGATAAACTTGTAGGGAGACCTAGCCACCCCCCTTGGGTTTATGAGTTCTCAACCTAAAAATATTATTTTTGGGGTTCACCGGATTTTTCATTTTCTAAAAAGAGAGTGTCATATGGCACCCTATTCGAAAGGGGTAGTAATCACTTTCCTTCTATGGGAAGATAAGAATTTTCCCTCTTTTGGAGGGAAGTTTTATCCTCGCAGGTTTCCCATAAAAGAAAACCAATTTTGAGTCTTTCAAAAATGACTTTCATCCGTATGGTTTCTCTAAGATAAGAGAAACCAGCTATCTCGAACAGATGACCCTCTCTAAGGAGAGTTAGCCTATTTTGATTTCTTAAAAAAGAGGAATTCGAAAGGGAGTCCAAAGAGGACTCTCCTAAAGATATAAAAAAGAGAGTTTCTCACAAGAAACTCTCAAGGAAAGAAAACACACAAGTAGAATACACGTACAAGGAAAAGAAGAGAGAAAAAAAGCTTTCTTTTCTTTTTACAGGAACAACAGCAACCCAAGGAGGAAGAAGAAGGATCTCCCACTAATGGAGAAGACCAGGTGAACCCCAAATATGGCCACCTCTCTTTCTTTTCTTTCTTTTGATGCTAAAACCTCTATGGGGTATCTTGTAACGCCTACATGGAATCTGAGCAACACCATTGAATAAATACAAATACTTTATTCAAATATTTTGTTCTTCTTTATTATTCTTCTTAATCAGAAGTCCTTCCCCAAATGGGGAAGGTAATTATCAGTCTGAGTTTACTCAGATTGGAAGGATAATCCCCTATATAAGACAATAAAATCAATATAACAATGGAGGTAATCTGACCGTAAAGTTCAAGAGGTCAATCATAAAAAAATGCTTGAAATTTGTGTGTACACCTAATCTAGCACAAAAACCACTATGAGAATAAGTTAACAGACATAAGACCAAATCTTACCCTACAGGACATCAAACACTGTTCCTAGGAACAAATTCTCCATCTTATAGAACAACCATGAACTCCTCATTCGATCTCTACAACAGTAGCTCCGGCTCCTCACCGGCCAACTTTTCTCAAAGTTTCAATCCACGATCCAACAATCGATCTCCCGTCCTCGACGGCTTTGGCAATGCTAAACAACACTCACACAGAGTTCAAACTAAATTTGAATGAACGAAATACAGCTCCAGTGGGATCTCCAACAACAATGGAGATCAACCGATGCAACTCAACGTAGAACAATTTGATCTAGCATCAACTAGCGCATGAGAGAGGAGAACTAAGAGTATCCACCAAGTGGGGATTTAGGAACCCTAAAATCTTTAGAATAGTCTCTAAAATCTTTCTTTAATTCCTTAGAACGAGTTAAGGGATCATTCAATAAATAGCCAAGGCAATAGCACTTGCCAAAACAAAGTTCGGATGTTTTTAGAAACCAAAAATACGAGGTTCGTTCGACCGACCAAGAGGGGAGTTCGAACGGCCTTGGAATTAGATGAAAATGGTTGAAAATGGGGGGCCAAACAAGCTACTATTTCTGAATTTATAATGCCCGTTAGAACGGTTAGCTGGCCATTCTTTGGCGTTCGAACGGCCAGGCTGGGCGTTCGAATAGCTTGTGCAAATTTCGAATATTTTGCACTGCCACCCTTGATTCAACATCCAATACCTTATAAAGATCATCTAAAGGCTATTAGGATTACATGAGTCAATTTCTAATCACCTAGGGTATATGCTTAAGGTGTTCTTAATCAATTCCACCTATGGTAACCAGTAGGTATCTAGGTCTCTTACCGTCCTAAAAGTATGAGCGAAGCTTGAAGTCGGAATGTACTTCTCTTGAGTCTTTGAAGCTCATCTTCACCAATCTTCATCAACTAGAGGAACAGCGACACTAGACTTACATTGACACAATTTTGACATCGAAATTAAGCCAATACAAAATATGACCTTACACATCTCATGGTCAGCAGTAGCATTGATAAGTTTATCAATTCTAGGCAAATGAAAAGAGTCTTTTAGACATGCTTTATTAACATTGGTAAAATCAATACAGACTCTAACCTTCTCACTCTTCTTAGTGATTGCTACAACATTTGCTATCCACTCCAGATATTGGACTTCACGAATGAATCCGTTGTGGATAAGCTTGTCAATCTCTTCATTAACGGCATCGTGGTAAGTAATTTAAGCCTTCGTGGCTTTTGCTTGACAGGACAGATAGTGGGATCAACATTCAAGTGATGATAACTGACTTTTGAGCTGATCCCTGTCATGTCTTTGTGCGACCAAACAAAGAGATCAATATTCTTCTTTAAAAAACACAATAGCTCGACCACTTTTCCGTTGTCAAGCTCGTCCCTATCAGCAACATCCGTGACTCTTTATCCGTCCCCAAGCTTACAGCTTTCAGGGGTTCAACAGATGGTCTTTCAACTACTTCAGCAACATCTTCTTCTTCAGCCACCCCGTTCTATGATTGTTATTTAGAAGTACTCGGCATGGTGAAGTTACACTTCTGGGAGGCCAGCTGATCTCTATCGGCTTGTCCTGGGTGGGGATCTTCAATACATGATAATAAGATGAGGGGACATCTCTCATCTCATGCATCCACCACCAGCCAAGATTGGCGTTGTAAGGGGACGGAGCATCAAAGACGGCAAACCGTATCTACAGGACGATAGGCCCGACCTGGACAGGTAGGATGACTTCTCTGAGGGGTTGCATTGAGCTTCCACTAAACCCGACCAATGAAGTTTATGCTAAGACCAACAAGGATTAGTCTAACTTCATTTGAGTGAAGCCCGGGAGATATAAAATGTCCACTGAACTTCCTAAATCGACGAGCACCCTCTTGATGTCATAATCGCCTATTCTCATTTTAAGGACAAAGGCATCATAATGGGGCTGGACCATGGTTTCCATTCGTGGTCGACAAAAGTGAGAGCTTGCTCGATGCCCCTTGATGCTGGCTGCACATGACATACTTTAGCCATATGGGACAGCTTCTTGGTCTTTGCACAGAAGTCCTACTCCAAATCCGCACTTGAGAACGGGCATAATGAATGTCATTTATCGTGTCGATTGGTGCTCCTCCTCCTCCTCTTCTTAGATTGGCATTTGGATTCACGGGCCTTTCCATATGTGGAGGGTTTGAGGGAACTTGACTTTGTGCTTGCCCCGCAGCTGTATCAAGGACCACGTACTCCCTTAGATAGTCTTCCCGAATGAGTCACTCCAAGTACTCTCTCAGGATCCTACATCAATTAGACAAATGACCATGACACTTATGATAATGGCAGTACTCTTTAGCACGGGGTCCTTCGGTGATGTCATTGACGGCTCGGTTTGGCCACTCAAAGTAAGATTCATTCACCATGGATTGCATTATCATCACCAGGCTGACCAAAAAATGGACTTGGTCATCCTGGTTTCGATATGGACACCTCTCCGTCGCCTGATTGCCCTACTCCGTGGGACCTTGAATTGATATGGACTGATTTTGGTTGGATTAATAAGGATGCATATTCGACCGTCCTTGCTACTGCTGATTCTAATTGGATTAAATGGTTCGTCAATCCGTATGTTGCTACTGCTATTAGTTCTGATTCTGATTCACTTCATATGAGCGTCGATCCGGCTGATCCTATTGACTCACATAAACAATCGTCTCCCTTGGTTCATACCTTGGTGACCAATCATCATCAGAAGAGTCATACCGCGGTCTCTTCCTCTTCCTCGCGGTGGATCCTCTGTCTGCCCTCTCCACGGCTTCCACTCCTGCTCCTCTCAACTTCGGTCATGCTATGACCGTGGTGTCATCCTCAAATCTCCCAAATTTAGCTGCACAGACTAACATATCATCAAATTTGGTGGGACAGTCGAGAGCGAGAGATTTGTAAATCTTGGAGTTCTGGGGCAGCGCATTCTTGAATGTAGCGATGCTACTGCTGTTCTCGACTTTGTCAATATTCGAGACTTCATTGCTGAACCGTTGAATGAAGTCCCTGAGAGACTCTAATGGCTTCATTCTTAGGACGAAGAGGGAATCTACACCTGCCTTCTTCTACTTGTTTACAATATACTGATCAATAAAAGCAAACCTCAGTCCTGTCATATTCCTTATTGATCTATAAGGTAAGTTACAAAACCACCTCGTAGCTGCTCCTGTCAGACTGTTCGGGAAAACTTTGCAGAGAATGTTATTATTAGGATTACGAAGAGTTATGGCATACTTGAAGTTGAACAGATGGTCAACTGGATCAGTCCTAACATGATGAATTTTGGCGTCATAAACTTCGAGGAGGTGTATGACTGGTTGATCTGATCAGAGAATGGAGAGGTTTCAACATCCAACTTTACTTGCAGAGCAAATTGGTCCAAAGTACTTCCGCCCGTACCCCCGACATGGGCATTGATCATGGCCTCCACGTCCCTGGGGGTCATCCATGCCCCTTGATTCCTGTAATGCGTTTGCACATGCGGCTCCCGGGCATCACGAGCATGTGGCTCCTCACGGGGGTACTGGAGGTCCTGTAGATCATCACGAACATACGGCTCTTGTGGCACAACACGAGCATATGATTCTGTGGTTCAACACGGACATATTCAAGCTCCCACAGTTCGGCATGAGCATACTGAAAAGGAGGAGAGCGAGTTCTAATTGCATCACGGGGAGGAGAGAGAAGCACAGACCTTTTATCGAGGTTGCCATGCAACTGTGGGGATGCCTGCCGTGATCCTTGGCCTCTTGGTGGGGACAGGAAGAGAAGTTACCTTCGCACGTCCGGCCTTGGTGAGGGCTCTCTTCGGGCATCTTGACATGGAGACTCTGGCTGCCTGGTTCCACCTTGTGGATCATCTCGGTTAGATGACTACAAAGCCGAGTATCAAGGGGAGTAGGCACTAGTTCTCGGATCCAAGGGGAGTTCGAGCTAGGACTCGAAGATGTCATTTTTGTAAGCATCCAGCCTCTCTTAAAACGTCTGCTGGTTGCTTACTAGCTGGTTTAACGTTGACAGTTGTTGCTGCAACAGTGCAATGATCATGGTCTCCATGTCCCTGGGGTCATCCATGCCCCTTGATTCCCATAATGCGTTTGTACGTGCGGCTTCCAGGCATCACGAGCACGTGGCTCCACACGGGGGTACTGGAGGCCCCGTAGATCATCACGAGCATACGGCTCTCGTGGCTCAGCATGAGCATAATGATTCTGTGGTTCAACACGGACATATTCAAGCTCTCACAGTTCAGCACGAGCCTACTGAAAAGGAGGAGAGCAAGGTCTAATTGTATCACGGGGAGGAGAGAGAAGCACAAACCTTTTATCGAGGTTGTCATGCAACTGTAGGGATCCTTGTCGTGCCCCTTGGCCTCGTGGAGGGGACTAGAAGAGAAGCTATCGTCGCACGTCCGGCCTTGGTGAGGACTCTCTTCGGGCATCACGACGCGGAGACTCTGGCCGCTTGGTTCCACCTTGTGGATCATCTCGGTTAGATGACTGCAAAGCCGGGTACCGAGAAGTGTAGGCACTGGTTCTCGAATCCAAGGGGAGTTCGAGCTGGGACTCAAAGATGTCATTTTTGTAAGCATCCAGCCTCTTTTGAAACATCGGTTGGCTGCTTACTAACTGGTTTAACGTCAACAGCTGTTGCTGCAACAGCGCAATGATTTGGTTGGCCTAAGACATTTCTCCTTCTAGAGGAGATTGCTTAGATACATTTCGTAATACATCTTTCTCGTCAAGAGCTTGTCTTAACATTTGTCCAACTTCTGATACAGTTAGTCTAGTCACGTCTTCGGCAAGGGGAACCTAAACTTTGTCTCTCATAATAATCAGAGTACGTGTATGAAAAGTGGGGTAATAATTTAAGAGTTTCCTATAGACGGCGCCAATTTTTGTGATGGAATTTCTTGGATTGTCCATGTGTCACTTTCTCTTCAAACTTAGGTTGACTGTTAGAAGGAAGAAGGTATGATCACAACTTGTCTTTGTTGATGCGGGTGGGGGTTCCTCCTGTCAAAGTCCTCCAACGATCAAGTCAGTATACGTAGAGGATGAGGTGTAGAGAACAAACTTTGAGAGAGAGAATGTGTTAAGAACTTTGAGCTATTAAGTGTGGTTTTCTCAATGGAGGGGTCTAATAGTCGAGATTCGGAGTCTTTACCTTATGGGAAGCCTTGAGTATTTATAGGCTTGAGTTCGGATGTCCCTTCATGCCCATCCATGCCCATGAATGGTCATGCAACTTGCTTTATGATCATTACCAAATATGTCAGACAGATCTACATGCATACGTGTCACACGTGTGAGCCTACTATTTCTAAAGTCAGTCTTGGGTCGAAAGTAGGCTAAGATGACCAACATAAAATGCATAAAATACTAAGACCGTGCTTTCCATCCTAACCTCAGAGTAAATAGATCGCCTCCTGATTATTTCGTCCTACAAGGTGGTTCCGTCCTCAATGTGAGTATGGACTCGTCCTTATCATGACCACGATGCCTGAAATCATCCTGATGACGATGAGATCCGAAACCATCCTCATGACGACGATATCTGAAATCGTCCTGGTGATGACGATATCTGACATTGTCCTGAGGAGCACGAGCTCATACCATAAACGGAGTACGAAAACCTCATTCGTCTTTTACGGGGACGAGGATTCTACTCGCCCTTGCAACACTTGTTCATTTACAAATTTTATCCATTACAAAGAGTATTCATCAAATGGTGCGGTACGCCTAACACCACCATATATCTTTACTATTATAATGCAAAAGGCATGCGTATATGATTTTTACGAAATTTCCAAATTACCCTTATATAAAAACAAAACATTGATTTAATGTTTTACTTTAACTCCTAAACTATCCCTTGCCATCTATCTATTTAGAATCACAGCCAATCGCGATTGACCCCGGGGAGAGTTCAATCACACCTGTGGGTTAACACATGCCCCTTTTAATTCCTATTAATTGTGGTTAACTCCTTTCCCTCGCTCTCACGTGCATCGCACGTGCCACTCGCTAGTATATATGATAGGATTATCAGGTGTAATGATATGAGGAGTCCAGAAAGTCGAAGCAAGTCTTCAATTTCGGAGTTTTTTTTTATTCTTCTAAACCTTAGCAATTAATTAGGGTATATGCTATTGTCAAGTTGTGAGAATCAAGACAAATTAAGTTGATAATAAGATTAAACTTGTTATTTTATCCTCCTGCTTTCTCATAAAAGATCTGCAACTTGTCATAGTAGAGTAGGCCCTCTAAACATCACTGGAATCTCATTCAACCACACGAGAAAACAAAAGGAAACCACTAGAAATGGGTTTCATACTGTCAAGCATGATGAACAAAATCACCAACATATCAATATAATCCAAGTTTGAAAAGGATAATATATAGTTACAAGAGGTCTTTCCTCCATATAAAATGAAGATACCTGTATTTATGTGTATAAAACTAATAGTACATTTGATCCATCCCAATCTGATGTAAAGATAATTTTGTCTCTTGTTATTTAGCCCAATGCTTAGGGGTGTCAACGAGCCCGGTTTGGCCCAGGCTATTAATAAACGGGCAAGGCCAGTTCGCTTGTTAAGCAGGCTGAGCTGGCCCCTAAGGAATAATGATTTAAAAAATAGATTAGCTATCAACCGGAGCTCTGGTCGAATAGTCAACCGGAGCAACCCAAAATTTGCCTTGAAAAGGGGTAATTATCAACATAAAGAAAGGGTGTTTTTTATTGGTAAAATTTTTCCATAAATACCCATTTCCAAGGCAAATTTGGGTTGCTCCAGTTGATTGTTCAGCCGGAGCTCTTGTTGGATAGTTAATCTCTTTTGAAAAAATACTATTTTTTAAGCTTTTGTAATCTAACCTTATTGGGTCGGGTCAGTTGTGTCAAATTCGATTAGAAGCCTACTCAAACAGCCCCGGGCCAGCCTCTAAACCCAAGCCTGCGCAACTATGTAATTGAGTGGGGTTGGGTCAGGCCACGAGCCAGTCCGGCCCATTCACACCCCTACTTGTCACTCGGAGGAAAAAAATCCATATCCAACACTAAGGAACATATGTTTCAGGATCATGCTAAGGAGTGTGCAACCGCTCATAATCTATCACATTAGTTTCTAAAAACTTAAGTAGGGATTTATAAACCCTGGTGGTTTAATGCTGATGTGACAGGGCTTGCGCTCTAGGGTTTGTTTGCTCCTAAAAATAAGGAAAATGATTTTGAGACCCCCCATAAGGGCCGAAACCATCAAGACTATGCATGAATGCACGGGATTTCAGGTGGGGCTTACATGTGAACGTGGGCCCACCTGAAATCTCATGCATCCCGGTTGTCTTGGCCCTTTTGCGGTCTCAGTCGCAAAGTCCTTAAAATGAACCTGTTTATTATTATAATAATTATATTTAAATGAGACTGCTACATTGGTGATTGGCCATCCAATATTTTTATCATCTTCTTGTATTTAATTTTTCTTTCCCACTTTTAGATAGTGACTCAGCAACCACTAAATCCATATAGTTTAATAGATTTACAAATAAAAAATTGACTAGTTGCATAACTGGGCCTAAACATTTTTTGTGAAGACTTAAGACCAAGCCCAGCCTATTATTCAGTGGGCTCTGGTATGTGGAGCAACCCATCTTTCTAAGTCTATAATCCGAAAAGAAGCCCAAGCGACAAAAGCCCAGGCCTTATTGCCAACCAGTCAGTCTGACGCCCAACATTTGGATGGCTTGAATATCGATATATATATATATTCTTAACCAAAAAAAATTAAAAATTATCGTTATCAATAAGTCATATTAACAGTTTAACTACATTGATTTCGGGATGTTATGCATGTTTTATGTTTTGTATAAGATTCTTATATGATGGTTGAGATCGCTGGTACAATGTAAATTTCTGCTTATTTTTATTTCACTATCGTTTTGAGTTTTTGGAAAGTGTGAGTCTTAATCGCACTTCCACTTAATCATCCCAAAAAAGACACTTTCAGATGGGGCTCATTTCGATAGTGTTTTTATCTTTTTGTTTTGCATTTTTGGTGGTTAATAGCATCTGCTCTAAAAAGAAAAAAAGAGAAAAAATAAAATAAAAAGAGCGGTTGCCCATATCCTCTTCAAGCGCAAATCTCCTAATGTCACATCAGCTCTATTCTTAACCGTTTTAATAATAAAGTTAAACAATTAGGATTTGGAAGTACTATAGACTAATTCAATAAAAATAAGACACATGGTCCTTTTTAAAGTATAACCCTTTTTTTTTTTTTCTAAAACCTTACCTACGTGGGTAAAAGCATTAGGGAAGTGTTATGGAGACCCCTTTAGGGCCGAGACCAGCGAGACCGTGCTCTAAGAGCACGGGATTTCAGGTGGGGCCTACCATGTGAAATGGACCCCACCTAAATTCCCGTGCTCTTAGAGCACGGTCTCAGTGGTCTCAGCCCTAAAGGGGTCTTAGTAGCAAAGTCCAAAGCATTAACCCCTAGGAGTTAATCTGACTCCAATATAGTTTTAGAAAAGATGAACATAGAGAAGTGGATGTGATTTAACCATAGCAATAGCAATATCTTAATGAGTTATTTACGTATCTGTCTATGTATGGCATGGTTTGAAATGTTGGCGAAATTACAGGTTTTGTCAGCCCCGAAATGGAAATAGCTTAAATAACGTTTGGAATGATCTTAGCTGAAATTTTAAAATTTTAGAATTTCGGCCGTCCCAATTCTTTCTTCTTCTTTTTTTCAATTTTGATTGAATTCAATTCTAGTAAATAGTTTCCAAAATTTTGGAATTTTATTTTAAAATTATTATCTTTCTTTTAAAAAGTATAAACTGTACTTATTAATTATGTATAATAAGTATATACTATACTTATTACTTATAAATTATATTACAAACCATACTTATTTTGCACTTAATATAACAAGTATAAGATATATAGTTTAGAGTCAGTCTATGAGTACTCCCAAATATACTCTCAAATCTACTCTCTAATCCTAATCATTTAAAACCAACCACTAAAGGCCAGGATTTGAGTTGGCTTATTTTGTCTTTTCTAATGTCACATCAGCTTTAATCCTAACCGTTTAACAGCTGAGATAAATGGTTAGGATTTGGGAGTATATTTGGGAGTACACCTTGGGAGTATCCCTAGACTAATTCTATAGGTTAATAAAATAAGTATAAATTATATAATTCAAAGTTCTATAAAAGTATTTCGGATAAAATATCGGAAATTTGGAATATTTGGATGAATAAATTAATTTAAATTTTCTAGATTTCTATCATTATTATTTTGGAAATTTCATTTAAGTTCAAAAAACAAAACATTGGCATGTGTTGACTGCAATTCATCAACATCAAGGTCCTTAGCATTAAGAAGGTGGTCCTTTCGAATTGGAGGAAGACAAATGGATTAAAAGACTAAACGACATACTTCAAAAAAAAAAAAAAAAAAATGTAACCATAGACTATCAGCAACACAAAGAAAAAAAAATTAAGCTTTTAAAGTGTAATGCTAGAGGAGTTAAATAATATAACAGGTAACACCCTCCCCTTAAGCTATATATAACAGGTCACACTCTCCCCTTTAGCTAGGATAGTGAAGATGTGCCCCTCGTTTGGAGGAGATCCATGAACAAAATGAGAACTCTCCATCAATTGAATTGGTAAAAACTCTTCAGTGACTTTTAACTTTTAGTGACGTAATAATAGAACCCACTTACATCTCATCAACATTAACAAGTGACGTAGATGTAGACAACTAGATAAAAAACGAAAAGACTAGAACATTTAGAGACAAATCCATCACAATAGAGAGCTCTCGATAATGACCTCCATACAATACACGGGGTCGAAAACAGACAACAACAATGATTTCCACCGAATCAGTATAGTATATCGTCAAGATGAATACTCTCTCAAAGTTAGGTTCACACGGAAGGATGGGCTAATCCAAAATGATGTGTTTGGGGTTATCGACAATCTGCAAGATGGCCGATTGCGATGTTCTTGTTGTATCCATGGATTATGGATAGTTTTCAATATCATTTTAATTTAAATAACTTTAGACTTGTGGCCAATCTAAGGGTAGCCAAACAAATCGTCAATCCGTTGTGACAAGCTGGAATGGCTTTGTCCATCTAGCTGCAAACCCACTAGCATTTAAGCTCTCAACCTTTGGGAAAACGATGGTGTAGCCATTGACGCAATACAACAGCCAAAAGTAGGGAGAGGACATCTATTTTCGGCTTTTCATTTTGGCTTCTCTAAGGAGTTGTTCACATTCACATTTGGGGGACCTTTAATTTGGGCCTCATAAGTTCAATAGGTTCTGGAGCCTTTACTTCACAATTCTCTATGGGCTTCCCTCCGTAGCCATAAGTAGGCATGCCAGAGAGCTGAGGGGGCAGCACATGTTTGGATCCTTGAACTAGTTTGGAAGGCAAACCATCTTTCCAGGCGTAAAAATGTGCAAAATATGGTAAAAAAAAGACCTAACCTATTATTTCCCTTGTAGCCAAACAAAATTTAGGGAAGAAAGCCAAAGAACTTAGAAATTGAGGCTGCATTTGGTTGCGTTTCTGAAAAACACTTTTCAGATTAAAATTTCTAATTTTAAAAAAAAAGGATTTTTTGTAAGAAAATAGAAACATATATAAAAATATAAAACGTTTTTTGGTTTCTTTTCTAAAGATAGTTTTTCTTGTTTTTGAAAAATATTTTCTCTTGTTTGTTTTGGGGGTTGTGAGATTCACATAAAAAAAAATGGGCAAAAGATTACCTCTGGTGGCTGCCCGAGCTAAGCGCTCGGGCATCCACAAACCAATGGGCATGTGGCGTTTTTAAAGGGGGAAGATATCAAATGGGGAGAAGTCAAAATCAAGGGGAGACAATGAAATGACTTCTCCCATAAATTATCGCCAGGAGCCCATTGGTTTGTGGATACCCGAGCGCTTAGCTCGGGCAGCCACCAGAGGTAATCTTTTGCCAAAAAAATGTGGGTTAGACTCATTATTATAGACTTATGATCTTGTCTAGTTGGTGCTAGGATTGGAAGGCACCATATTCACACTTACACCAACCAATGCATCAATTTGTGTGTACATACCTTGGAAAGCATGCAAAGCGGGTGTGTGGCACCTTTTGATAGGTGCTAGTGGTCTCCTCGCTATCACTAACTAGCTACAAAAACCTTTATGTGGGGGACAAAAATATTTTTTCAACATCTACATCCAAAAAAAAGTTTATTTTTTAGAAACGTAACCATTTGCAGCCAGGTAATGAAAGTGTTCAGCTTAACCATAGGGAATGGTAACATATATATATATATATATATATAGGGAGAGAGAGAGAGAGAGAGAGAGAAAAAAGCTTGTAATGAGTGGTCCCTAGTAATGTGGTACGTGGTAATTGTTTTTCAAAATCTGACCATTGAATGTCAAGACGGGTTGCTCGAGAGACACGTGGCAAACAATTAAGCTTCATTGGACATTAATAGACCGTCTGATTAAAGAAGTGAACATCAACCATTTCTATATTCTAGGTAGGGTATAGTGAACACTAAGGGGTTAATGCTGCAAACTATGGTGTAAACACGGTCCAATCAAATTGATTTTCTTTTACATGTGTCTCCAATGGACCTAACTTAATATTCAACGGTCAAATTAAAAAAGAATGGCCTCGGATTCTATCTGGTAGATGACGGAAAAGTGGTCTCGGGCTACCAAAATGTGTGTGACATGTGGCAGAGAAGTCATTTCATTATCTCCCATGATTTTA
The DNA here is from genome assembly GCA_015143295.1 of Tetracentron sinense. Classification (NCBI taxonomy): domain Eukaryota; kingdom Viridiplantae; phylum Streptophyta; class Magnoliopsida; order Trochodendrales; family Trochodendraceae; genus Tetracentron; species Tetracentron sinense. The sequence goes on from CM026569.1 coordinate 15,383,169, forward strand.
ACTTCTCCACACACTATGCGACATGTGGCGATAAAGTGGTGAGAAAAAGGGGGAGAGATATCAAGTGGGGAGAAGTCAAAATCATTAGAGAAAATGAAATGACTTCTTCCTTTTTTATCGCCACATGTCGCATAGAACAAGAAGAAAATGAGTCAGGTACTTCTCAACAATCTCCTCATTTATCACCAACACAATCTCAAATGTTAGATCTTCAAACATGTATAATAATAGATACTGAATTTGAAATAGTTTATTGCTTGATTTCTTTCTTTTACTTAAGTTGATGTTTTCTTTCTTTTGAGTGTTTTTGATTGCTTTTCTTCTTACTTGAGTAGAGATTGAATTTTGTTCTATGTAAATTTTAAACAATTTGAAGAAATACATATGACATTTATGTTTTCTTTTAAATTGATATTTTCCATTTGTTTGTTTGACATTTCAGATGTTTCATCTTCTAAACACCATTGGTCTGGTAAATCAATATCATTTTAATTGATTTTATGTTCCGAAGTAATAACTCTAGATTTTGTTAAATCTATTTGAATAAGAAGAGTTTCTCCTTTAAGACTTGTTTGGTAAGCTTGAGGACCAATTGTTGTAGTCATAACTTTGAAGGAAGTAAAATAGATTAACATATCATCAATATAAACTATTGAAAATTTTGAATATATATATATTGGTTGGTGTCACATGGCATGCCACAAATTTCTCGATTCTCTCTTCTGTTTGACGTCATGTGTCTGTTGACATGACAATTTTATCATTGTTTATCCAACTAACTGACACCATGTCATTTGGCTTCCTATGTAATACTCCTAAATTAATGACACACATAACATATATGTGCCATGTGTCTATCAATAAATTTTCTCTCTAACCACTATCACTACTAGCTAAAACCTAAGCATTGTGTTGGCCATGTGTCAGTCTAGAAGTACTTTTAGGAATTGTTGCCAAGTCTTCTATTATTTTTTAGGAGCATTGTTTAAATGTCTACTATTATTTCTAGTAAACTAATTTAAAACTTTCGATAGATAGTAGGTATTATCGAGATCCAAGGCCGTAAGATTGTAAATCTAAAGGTGTAAATACTATTGTGGGGTCCACCCTTTTAAAAGATGTGTGAATTGTGACAGTTTGATTTTCAAACCCTCGATGGTATCTAAGGAGAGTTTTCCATCACTTTCCTTATTTCTAAGACCACTTTTAAACTTTTGTTTCCACGTGTCCTATTTTTAGTTGTTATATTTAAGGTGATTCAAGGGGTATTGTGGGATCCATAGCATTAAAGTTGTCCATTCCCTTAACTCTCATTAACTCTCATTCGTTGAAAGCATGCAACCTTCAAAACCAAAGTGTCCTCTCGGTTTATGACTATTGAGTATTTGAGATGACCATCACAAATGCCCACCATTCCTTCCGGTATTGATGAGTGTTGAGATGGTAAGTACTCCTTCTAAAGGTTACAATCCTTTACTTTCTCTACCATCAATTAAGGGTTCCAACTCTTGATTTTCTTCTTAAACCATATAAGAGGGACCATGAATGCCGAGCTTTGCCTATCAAATCCACTGCCCCATACTGTCAAATTACCCCAAATATCTTCATCTACATCACTTCTCTCCTCTATTTCCCCTCCTCTCCCTCTCCCTGGCAGCTATACGTTAAAATTTGCCAGAAAAAAATACATAGGCAAGAGAGCCCTCTCTTTTTCTATCTATTTGTTAATTTTATCGAAATTTTTCAATTTCAACTTCACCATTTAGCTTCTGCACCACTCACCTGAAAGCTCTATTTTTGTCTCATCTTTTTCTAAAAAGTATAATGCTCAATAGACACTTAATCTTATGTTTTTTTTCGCTACTTTTGTGACCCTGAGGTCCGCTAATCAGAACTCTTTTGTGACTCTTGAAACCCTTTACTCTTTCTATTCTCGAGAGTGCAAACATTTGCATGAGTTCAATTCAGTTTAAATACGAAGAGGAGCTCTGCTTCACCGTGTTGAGTGGAGCTCCTCTTTTTACACTGTCACAATGGCAATCTTGTAATTATGTGTTTGAGGGTAAAAAATAGTAAAGACACACTTGAGGATAGCTGTCAGAACCGCCAACGGCCTAGATTACATCAAGACTTATGTTCTGATTGATCGAACCAACCCTGACCTCCACTTCGGATCCGAGCCGAAGCACGTGTCAGAACAATTGTTTTTGATGTAACTCCAGTTCGAAGAATCCGAAACAGATGACATTGAGGATCTCAAGATTAGTTGTATAGCTGTATGAGATCAAGCTCATCGCATAAAATCCTGAGCTGGATCAATGTAATGGATCAAGATAATCCCCTCAGAAATAGGAAACTGAATCTATCCTCATACTGGCAAAATATTACGTAAAGGGAAAGATCTTTAAACCAAAAAGGAAACATGGGCGGGAAGGTGACTGGTGAACCCTAGTTAATTCTCCTATAAATACAGAGGAAAGGCACAAGGAAAAGGGACCGATAAAAAGGCATTGAAACCTAGAGGGTCTCTTTCCTCTATACTGACCTTTCAAACTTTTTATCTTCTTTTTATCCCACTTCTTCGTCCCATTACTAACTTGATCGTCGGAGCATCTTCGTAGTTCAAACCTATTACCCCATTCCAGACGAACGAAGCTAAAGCAACTGCCCCTGAAGGTGACACGTGGTATCAAGGTCTAGCAGCAGGTATTTTTCCCCCACAAAATTGGCGCCGTATGTGAGAATCCTAACTGCTTGCTAATCAAACCCATTCTCCAATATCATGGGTCCCAAAAGAGCAGCTGCAACAGCCTCCATACAAGAGGAACCATATACCGAGGGTAACCACGAAGAGCAGACTCAGCTAGGTGCACTCATGACCGCTATGTAGTAACATCAGGCGACTAGGGAACGCATTGAAGAAGAAAACCAACACCTTCGGAAGAGGGTATTGGAGATGGAACAGCCCATCCCAAAGGACCACCATCCGGACGAAGGTGAGGGCCAGTTTCACACTGCCATAAATCAAACCCGAGATTTCAATCACAATGGCACGAGGCATACTGCCCATACATCCATGACACTCAATCAGTCCCTGGAAAAGGGAAACACAAAAAAGAAGACACCCCAGGAGGCAACATAAGCATAACGCCAGAAGAGGTGAAGGTGCTTCTAGCCTGTGCAGGCAGGGGGCAGACTGATCAAGCGGAGCGCCTCGCCCTTCGAGACGTACGCAATTCTCCTTTCTTTTCCACCATCCTAAGTTCGGATCCACACCACAAATTTTCATCACCATGGTTCACCCCATTCGATGGGACCCACGGATCCCGTCGAGCACTTATTACATTTTTGTCAGATGATGGTGCTCAGGGAAAAACATAACGCACTTATGTGTCGCGTGTTTCCATCCAGCCTTCAGGGAGGCTCTAGCTTGGTTTCACAGGCTTCCTCGGTGGTCAATCAATGATTCCGAGCAGCTGAATGCGATCTTTCTTAATCGATACATCACAAACAAAAGAAAATCATCCGATGTGGACTCCCTCTTTGCCATGACGATTAAGGGAGAAGAGTCTCTTTCCGACTTCATCCAGAAATTCAGGGAAGAGGTACAATCCCTAGAGGATTGCGATGAAAAAATGGCAATCATTGCCTTCAGGAACGCGCTGCCTATTGGGTCACAGTTGTAAGAATCCCTTGTGAAGAGACGACCCGACACCTTGGAAGACATGTTGGCCTGAGCTTCCAAATGTACACAGCTCGAAGAAGACGTCCAGGCCAGATCAAAGCATAAAGTTGTCACAGTCGGGGCAGTGGAAGAGGATGCAGAGCGAATTAATAGGGAAAAGACCAGACCTGCCGATGAATGAGGGCAATACAAGCGACCCACGCAAAAGCGTGGGAGCTCAACTAATTTCACAAAATTGGGAAAGAAAGTATCAATGCAGTATGCTTGCATCCCCACGGTTTGTCATTGGACTGCTCAGGCCAATTGGCCTCTAAGAGGACAGGTTGGGCTATAAACGGATGCGGATATTATCTGATTTGTATCTGAATCCGTTTAGTCAGATAATTATCCAAATAAGTATTCGACAAAGCGAATTCAGATAGTAATTTTACTATCCATTTATAATCGGATACGAATTCGGGATTAGTATATCTGATCCGATAAATATCTGACCAATTATATATATATATATATATATATATATATATATATATATATATATATATATATTAAATTTATAAAACTAATATAACCTTTAAAATATTTTTTTTAATAGAAATTTATATAATTTTATATTTTTTAATATTAATTTACATTTTTTAAAACTTTTTTTAAAAGTATTCAGATAATTCGAATACTATCGGATTTCGAATATTTTAATCAGAGTCAGTTACAAATATCATATTTCACTATCCGTCGAATATTTATTTAGATTCATATATTCGAATATAGAACCGAATATGAATTCAGATACACCACTATCTGCTCCGAATCGGCTCTATTTATGGTGGTGCAAAGTCCATGACGGGCCTAATAACAGTGATCCAAATGACTTCAATGTCAACTGGGTATGAGTTCTTGTTTTACAAGAACTTGGTGCAAACTTGGTTCATGCAGGATGACAATAGATTTTGAGACTGGTTGGATTGCTCAAATCTTAGTAGTTTATAGTATCTATTTTGGTGCTCTGGCCAAGTTTTAAGTTTAATTTAGTATGTAGATAGAAAACTTAATAGCTATTTTTTTTTTTATCTCTAGGTGTGTTCATAGAATTTAATATATTTTATGAGTGAGATCATTGATGGAAGGAAGAAATGAGAACAATGATGGAAGGAATGGAAGCAAAGGTAGGCAAACTCATTCTCTAATCCGGCAAACCGTCTTGTTTGTCTGGTCAGTAATGGCAAAAGCAGAGGCAGACAACCGAGAGCCTTGTTTGAAATTAGGGTTTTGTGGGATATTGGGTTTGGGTTTCATTGGGTAATGGGTCTTGAGTTTGTTCTCAGTAATATAAATAAATAAAATCTAAAAATAATTAAAAGGAGAGTGTTGTTGAGTTCAAACTTAGACAAATACTTGAAATAGCAGGCAAGGAAGAGGAGCGAGAGCTTGAAGACGAGTTGCAACTTTGAAATATCAGGCAAGGAAGAGGAGCGAGAGCTTGAAGACGAGTTGCAACTTTGAAATATCAGGGTTTTTTTTGTATAAAATTCCTTATCTTTTCAGTTATTTGTAAATATCTCCTTAACTTTTGTGATTTTGCATTCTACCCCACTAATTTTAAGTCTTTTGCAAATCCATTTTTCTATCCATAATTTAGTTAACAGATGTTAAGTTTTCTATGAGATGATCTTTTTAACCTTTTTTAATTGCATCTTAATTCTTTCCTGCGCGTTCTGCGAGACGGAATGTTGGATGGAACGCACGCCTCTACAGGTCACCACATGTCCCATTCACCCACCTTTAATTGTGGTTAAGTTTAATCAACCTAAGGTTAATATATATATTTTTTTAAATCTGCTAAAAAATAAGGTTAAAAGGATGAACCCTAAGAGAGAGTGAATTTTTACCACAGTTAGTGGGTGTTAAAAGGGACACATGGCAGCTTGTAAAGTCTTATTTTACTTTGATTAAGTGTAATCAACATAAGGTTAATATTTTTATATTTTGTATCTTAAATCCATGGTCCATAGATAAACTGTCGTGCCCCAAAACCCCACCTAGGAGAATGTGAGATCTTGGCACGTGACTTACTTAACAAACCATTATGTTAGAAGCATTTAAGGTATACTAAAAATACGAACCTAAAAATTTCTTCAATTAATAATATTAAATAAATCCTAACAATAGTAAACAATTTCTTAAACATTAACTTACATACAATTAACAATTCATACTTAAGTTCACATACATAAGTCAGAGTGTTGAAAATAACAGATACATTATGTTAATTGCTTTTTTTCCTTTCTTTTTTTTCTTACTTTCTTACTTTAACTTTTTATTCTTCTTACTTTATCATTTTATGAACAACACATCCACATGCATCGGGTAATAAATTAAAATACTGTTTTATCATATATGGAAAGAGGTTACTATACTTTACTTTACCGAAATACCACTCTTCGTACATTATCCGGTATGGACGGCTTAGTACATTATCCAGTACGACGGCTTACTTACTTTGGCATACTTATCGTCTTTTTGATAATATTCGGTGGTGCTAAACATAATCATGCATTATTGTTTTCATGTGTCTTTCTTTTTTACTTACTTACTTACTTTGCTTTTGGTCTTACTTGTAATCTTATTAGTACCCTTAATTTCATCTTCATACATGTGCATATTTTTTATTGGTAAGTGCACAGTGATATACTCTAGGTTAAATTATACCTAGACTAACAGTCAAGAGTCATAGGGCATCTCACCATAGCATCTCATTCCACTATGTTAACCAGGCTTAAACAAGCTTGATTCTTATCAAAGGTTCTTTTACCCAAATATATATCATCTATAAAAACATAAAATAAACACACAACTTTCATATTTCTAATAATTTAACAATCTATAATCATAGTTTATATTCAATAAGCATAAGTCACAATCTAATTTAAATATCAAAACCCCCTTTTTAATCGAGATCAATATCATAATTATACCACATATTTTGTCAATAATAATTCTCATTGATTATAATCACAAAATCACACTAACACATAATCATAATCTCACAAATAATTCATCTCAATCATTCAAATTCTTTCATACCTTCCATCTTCTATTAAACTCCATGCATTCATCTCATCCTCCTCATATATTCACATACATTCAATATAAATTCTTAATCCCCTTGTTGAAGGATAAACGAAGTATAAACATGGTCATTCACATCTTGATTTAACGATTCATGAAATAATAAATCAAGAACGATAGAAATTTATAAATCTTACTTATCTTTACGTTCTTACTTAGATCTATCTCTTTTAATTCTTCTTTTAGATTAATGTTCAAGATATTAAAAACTAGGTTTATTATTTACCTCACTTGATCGCTTCCCTACGATCTATCACTTATAAATAAGGCTCGATCTCAATCTTTACATCTCCTTCTTCCTTTTTTCTGATCTAATCTTTAAACTCCTTAAGTTTCCCCCTTTTGATCTCTCAGAAAACTCTCATTTTTGTCTCTTTTAGGTTTAGAAGCCTATAAAAACCTTAACTCACAAGTTGGAGGGTTATTTATAGGATTTGGAGACCAAATGGAACTTAAAAAGTCAGAAAACACTGTTCCCGAGAAAAATCACCGTGTGGCGATCAATCGGCCATTTTGTGTCGATCGGCCGGAGCCGCAGGCGATCGATCGACAGTGGTGTGCTGATCAATCGGCTGTCGCCGATCTTTTATATATATATATATATATATATATATATTTTAAAGAGTTTTTTACTACTTTTTATTTTTCTTTTATTTCATACAATTTATTCTAAAAACAAGCTAAATTGAAATGAGTTTTCTTATTCAAGATTTCACAAATAAATTTCGCATAAGATTAATGCATAAATCAAGCATATTTATCTAGAAAAATTAAATAACATATCATGAAAACGAGAAATTTAATTTTGGTATTTATATGAACCCTAGGCGTGAGTGAATCTTAAGCATAATTAGTGGGTATTAAAAGGGCACATGGTGGATTGTAAAGCCTCCTTTAACTGTGGTTAACATTATCAACCTAAGGTTAATGTTTTTTTCTTAAAACCAAGGTTAGATGGATGAATCCTAGGGGTAAGTGAATCTTAACCACAGTTAGTGGGTTCCAAGCACTTCTTTTGTGAAAAGTTTTTACAAATCTCCTTAAAAAAAGTTTAAAATGTCGTTTCATAGAAAATTTAACATCCGTTAACTTAATAATGGATGGAAGGATGAATTTACAAAAGATTTAAAAGTTAATGGGGGGTAGAATACAAAATCACAAAAGACAAGGGGACATTTACAAATAGCTGAAAAGATAAGGGGTTTCAAAAAAAAAACTTTTACAGTCAACTTAAAAAGTTATAAAATATAACATAAGCTTACTTTTTAAAAAGTGAATATGGACTTCAAAAATTATCAAATATAACTTAAGGATACGAAAAGTGCTTTGTATTTTAAAAAAATTATAAAATATAATATATATACTACAAATTTAAACATATATATTAATATCAAGCCGAGCCGAATCAAGCTTTTATGAGTCAAGCCGAATCAAACAAGAGCTAGCTCGAGCTCAACTTGTTTAATATTTCGAGCTCAGCTTTAAACTCGACTTGACTCCATCGACCTGAAACATTTGCTCAAGTTCGACTTGATTGAGTCAAGCCGAGCCTTTGAGCCAACTCGGCTTGTGTGCACCCCTAGGTATAATCCACATTTTCTTATGTTTATTTAATATTAAAATGTTTTCTTTTTAATTTGGTGCATATCAGTAGGGATGTATTCGGGTCAGGCTTTTCCGGGCTTGGCCAAGCCCGGCTCGGCTTGAAAGGATTTGATTAAGGCCCGAAGCCCGGCTCGGCCCAAAATGAAGCTTGAAAGTGCGGCCCGAAGCTTAGCCTGAATTCAAAAGTCTGGCTTGAAGCTTGGCTCAGCCTGAATTGATTCAAGCTCAAGCCGGGCTTGGCTTGGCTCAAGCTCGGCTTGAATACTTTTTTTTTAGCTTTTTGTATTTTTAAATAATATTTTATATTATTTATATACATAATAATGATATATATAAATAATATTTTTTTTATTTGTTTTAATTTTTTAATAATATTCGAGTCGAACCGAGTTCGAGCCGAATTGAGCATCAATCAAGCCGGGTCGAGCCGCACAAGGATTGGCCTGAGCTCGGCTTGATTGAGTTTTCGAACTTTTTTTTAGGCTTAGCTTGCCCGTTCAAGCCAAAAATTCGGGCCAATCTCGGGCCGGCAGAGCCGCACCAATGGCCGACGGGGCTTTGTGCAGCCCTGTATATCAGTGATTGATGGGGTGCACACAGCACTAACCTTCTTTAATAATTATTTTATTAAGGACGGATAGCCCTATTCTCAATACTGTCACCCTCCATCAATTACTTGTTTATTGTTTTTGGTGAGAGTGTTTTAATCGTTGCAAAATGAAAATGGAAAGGAAGGTGAGAGTATGGGTCGATTAAAAGTAGGGCTAGCATTCCTTTTATTTTATCTGTGTGTTCTGTGTAGTGTGTAGTGTGTAGTAACTAAAGTGATACGTTGGAATTGCCCTTGGCAGCACCCTAAACCAGTGTTTTACCAAAGTTTCTTACTAGTTTGATCGACTTTTTCTCGTCTAGGGTTTCGGTATTGCGTTTGGAGGTTCTGAATCGACCGCAATTTTGCTACAGCGATACTTAATTTATAGTGTTTTGATTCAATCGACAAGGTTCGTTTTACTGGATCCGACCTTTACTTTGTGATTTGTTTTGCAGCAGGAAAATGACTATATGTTGGTTTCGCAACCAATGGATGGTAATGCTTTTGTGTGTACATGAATTTGTTCTTTGATTTCTGTAATATAGTGTTTGAATCTATGGTGAGTTGATTTGATCCAAAATTACCTTCTTTTTTTTTTTAATATATAAATTAGGGGTTACAGTAGTTTTTGGTTTGTAATTAATGGGAGTCTGCCATTAGGGTTTTGATATTTGTATTTCGGATTATTTGTCACTTAGTAGTAGCACAAGCAGAAACTGCTAGTACAATGGAGAATCAGCTGGTTGAGGATCCTCCATTTTCGAGATTCACGTGGACAATTGAGAACTTTTCTAGATTGAACACCAAGGATTACTACTCTGAAACTTTCTTCGTTGGCAGTTATAAATGGTATTTGGATCTCTTATTAAATTTATTCTGCATGTCTTAGGTACTTTATCTTTGTTAGTTCTCATCAATTTCTTGTACCTTTGTGTTGCTTTTGGGTAGGAGGGTGCTCATTTTTCCAAAGGGAGACAACCTGTCGATGTATCTTGATGTTGCGGATTCGACAAATTTGCCATACGGGTGGAGTAGATATGCGAAGTTCAGCTTAGCTGTGGTTAATCAAATTCATGAAAAGAACACAATTAGAAAGGGTTTGATCTTCTCCGCCTTTACATTTGTGTGGTTCAATCAGAACTCTTTATGCAATTCCATTTTTTCGTTAATTATTTAAGGCAAGGTTCTTTATTGGGTATTATTTATGATTCTCGAATTATTATATAGGCAGTGGCTTTGCTTTCTATCTTAAACTTAGTGATCACTTTCAATTTGCTGCTAGTGTAATATAAATTGGTTTCTGTCCCATTTTTACTCTATTCAATACCATCGTTGACATGGCCAGTGGCAGAAATGTTACTTGCGACCTTTTATTCGTGGTTTTGGATTGCATATGGAGAGAAATTTTGTAGAAAAATCTATCTAACCCGTTTTCCCTTTATACCAGTAATCCAATGCATGGGGTATAATTTTTCTGTCATGCATGGTATCTCTGCAGATTTTATTTGAGTTCATATTACAAAATTTTCAGTTAAAGGGAAATTGGATTTTCTCCATTCTTCCTGACATCCTACATGTAGAGATCGAGGTATTGGGGATGCCTATAGATCTAATGGTAGCTCCAACTTTTGATACATTCTGCAGACACACAACACCAATTTAATGAGCAAGAGAGTGGTTGGGGTTTCCTATCTTTCATGCCTTTCAGTGAACTGTATGACCCTCGTAGAGGGTATCTCGTGAACGATACATGTATAGTTGAAGCCAAGGTTTCTGTCCGTAGGAACGATACTGAGGGTAATAATTTGGAGCCACTAATAGTGAATGATGAAGAGACTATGGTGGTCGAAGTGGAGCCACAAGTCGAAGCAATAATAAGTGCTGAAGGCATAACTGAAGAGCCAGCAATAACAAATGATGAGAAGGCTACAGTGGTCAAGATTCAAAATGTTTATATGGAGACAATTGATACTGGGGCGGAAACTGCTGCTGAAATTGAATCTACTTCAGAAATGCCAAGCAATGATCAAGTATCAGAGGTTGAAGTTACCACTGAAGCAGTGCTAGTTGAAGAAAATCAAATAGAACTTGATTCCATAGTGAACAAGTATCCAATTTCAGAGACTCACAAGTCAACATGGCGAGATATAGTGAAGAAGTACGGCGACATCACCCACAAGAGTAACACAAAGAATTCAAAGATGAAGGCGGCATGCATTGAAACTATATGTGACATCATTTCTGTTTTGAAGGCTACGCCTGCCCAGGGGTTGAAAATGACTATTATAAACCAATGTGAGAGCGATTTGGAAGAGGTGGAGATCACCAAAATGGATGTAAGTTGGCTCAAAGAACGCCTTCACATGCTAAAGACCATACTGGCCCAATCCATACTGTTTTCTGTGATGGGTGACTCCTTGGAGGTGAAGACAGAGAAAGTGGCAAAGCTCACTGCATCTATTGCTGAAGATAATTCTAAAATTGAAGATGCTCGGAAGGAGATAGCCAAGCAGGAGGCGTTGATAATGGATTCCCTAGAGAGCTTGAAGGTCAAGAAAGAAGAACTCAAGACGATTCGACGTGCGAAAACATCCCAACATGAAGAATTTGAGAGTCTTAGAACAGCGTCTGAGAAACTGTTGTACTATGGCACTAAGGGTTTTACCCTAGATCTATTCTAAACACCATAGAATACCCCCTTGTTTTTGGAATATGTTGCAACAAAATATAACTGATATGAATGGATTGCAATTTTTTTTTTTTTTGTTTTTTTGGGTAAGAATGGAATGCAAGTTATTTCAACGCATTTGGGAAATTTTATTTATGCATAATATCTTTTCAACAACTTTGCAGTGATGCAGTGATGGGATCATTATTTTTATTTATTATTATTTTTTTTTTTGGGTAATGGTAATACGGTTAGGCCGCAACCCCACTTAGAGGGTTAGTATCTGCTCAAGTTAGTGGGACGGGTGGAAGACTCGCACCTTGACGAGAATGGAACCCGGAACCACTTCCTTAGGGAAGGGATACACTTACCAATGAGCCAAAGCCCTGGTGTTCATTTAAAAGTCCTGAGAAGAGGACTCCAGGGTCCTTTTCTACGCTGACGGCAGTGTCCATGTGTCCTTTTTAACACTTCTTTAATCATGGTTAAGTTTAATTAAATTAAAATTAATATATTTTCTTCTAAAAATCATGGTTAAATTGCTTAACCCTTGGAGGTGAGTGAATCTTAACCACAGTTGATAGGTGGTAAAATTGGGGTGTGGACGAATGAGATCACGGGTCTGCTTCGAAGCTTACCCTGGGTTCATTTTCCATTTCCCATCATTTAATATTGGAGAAAATACATTTACACCCTCTGAGATTTGACGAAAATACAAATAGACCCCTCAAGTTTCAAAAAATACATTAGGTACCCATACTTTTCAAAATATTGACACTTACACCTCTTCCATCAGTTGACCATTCTATCAGTTGACCATTAGTCAATAAATGAAATGATGATGTCATGGGATAAAATGGTATGAATTACTAAAAATATCATCTCTAAAAGTTCTCATTTTCCCATTTTTCTCATATAGGAAATTATCCCTTCATTTTTTAATGAAATCAAATCCTCTAGGATGGACCATGTGTCCTTTTTGGCACCCCTTGTGGTGGCAACATGTCCTTTTTGACACCCCTTGAGGTGGCCACGTGTTCTTCTTGACACACCCTTGAGGTGGCCACGTGTCCTTTTTGACACCCCTTGAGGTGGCCACGTGCCCTTCTTAACACCCTTGAGCTAGCCACTTGTCTTTTTTGACACCCCTTAAATGGGGTTAGATTCACCCACCTTTATGGTTCACCTACCCATCCTTGGTTTTTTTTTCTAAATATTAATTCTTTTTTTAAAATTTAATAATTGTTTTTAAGACTTTTTTAATATTAAAGTATTTTAAAAATAATTAATATTTAGAAAAAAAAAACCAAGGATGTGCAAGTGAACCCTAGGAGTGGCCACCTGTCCTTTTTGACACCCCTTGTAGTAGCCACATGTCTCTTTTGACACCTCTTAACTGTGGTTAAGATTCACCCACCACTAGGTTCATCCATCTTTGGTTTTTTTTTTATATTAATTCTTTTTAAAAATATTAATTTTAAAAAAAAAATTTAAAACTGCTTTTTAAGACTTTTTTTATATTAAAATATTTTTAAAAATAATTAATATTAAAAAAAAAAAAAAAAAAAAACAAGGATTAGGGGTGAACCCTAGAGGTGGCCACATGTCCTTTTTGACACCCTGAGGTAGCCACATGTCCTTTTCGACATCCCTTAAATGGGTTTAGATTCACCCACCCCTAGGGTCACCCGCCCATCCTTGGTTTTTTTTTTCTAAATATTAATTATTTTTAAAATATTTTAATATTAAAAAAGTCTTAAAAACAATTATTAAATTAAAAAAAAAAATTAATATTTAGAAAAAAAAAAAACCAATGATGGGCGGGTGAACCATAGGAGTGGGTGAATCTAACCCCATTTAATTAAGGGGTGTCATGGAGGACACGTGGCTACCTCAAGAGGTGTCAAAAAGGACACGTGACCACCTCAAGGGGTGTCAAGAAGGACACGTGGCCACCTCAAGGGGTGTGAAAGAAGACATGTAGCCACCACAACGGATGTCAAAAAGGACACGAGGTCACCTTAGAGGATTTGATTTCATTAAAAAATGAAGGGGCAATATCGGATATGAGAAAAATGGAAAATTAGAACTTTTGAAAGGTTATTTTTGGTAATCGATACCATTTTATCTCATGACATCATCATTCCAAATGGAAGGGGTGTAAGTGGGACTTACGCGGCCGCCCTCCCCCGGGCAAGAGAATCCGGCCCCTGTGGCCAATGAATGGCCCTTCCATTTCAAACATGGATGGCCGGCTTGAGAACCAAATTGCCTTCACAAAATGCGTGATGGTGGACCAACTTGTCAATAAGCCTTAGATGCTTCGAATTGGTATGCCTTAGCTCTTTCAGCTTCTTTTTCTGACACTTTTCGCCTAGCATTGTCATTGCAACCATGCGAGCAACATTTAGACTTTGATTTCATCTGGCACTACTGACCCGTAGACTAGATAAAGTGGAGTCACTCCAATGGCAGCTCTTGATGCAGTTCTATAAGCCCATAAGTAAGGGTGTCAACGGCTGGGTTCTGCCTGATTAATAAACGGGTTGAGTCAGCCCACTTATTAATTGGGCCGAATCAGACTGGCTCAGGCAGGCCCATCTAAAAAACCATGTGCAATTTTTATCTATAAACAAAACGGGCCTAATTGGGCCGAGTTAGTTGGACTAAGTCCTGTTAGAAGCCTACTGAAATGGGCCACGGGCAATAGACTCCTAGCCAAAGCCCGACCCAATTAATGATTGGGCTAGGTAGGTTCACGGGCCGGGCTGGCCCATTGACACCCTTACCCATAAGGCTGTATTCTTTTCTTGGGTATTTGAGGTGGGTATTTTCAAAGTCCTCGACTTTTAGAATTTATATGCTATTCTTTTTTCTTTTTTTTTTGGTTGAAGGCAACTACACCACAAGGTGAAAGATGCAGGCAAAGCAAGGAAACACACACACCCTACACCACACACACTCTCAACCCTTAGAAGCTTCACCCAAACACTCCCCAAAACAGGTACCAACCGTTTAGGGTGTGATGAAACTTTTAAGGGATTGAGAGCTCAGAACCAATTCCGATGTGGGATTAAACACAGTAACACTGGTTTTTTTGGTTGAAGGCAACATATGCTATTCTTTTAACGAAGCTATTCGGGCTATTCGAACATTAAAATCTAATGAGACTTTAAAAGCCCACAAAAATAGGTGCTTAAACACCCAAGCAAAAGGCATAGGCATATCAAAGCACACGCAAGTGAGTCTTTGATATCAACACCCCCCATAAAATCTAGCCACGCTTTCCTAAAAACAATTGATACCTAGCTTGCGTAAGGAGTTTGTCGTCGCCAGCCACTGTCTTTGTTGTCACCTGCCACTGCCATCACCACTATCGTCATCTCTGCCATTACTCTCACCGTTGACCATCGTCGTCTCAATGTAAGTTTCCCTTTCTCACTTCCATTGTTTTTCTCCTATTTTTCTTCTGTTTTCTTGTAACTTTTTTTTATGAGAGTAACTATCAACAGGAGCTCCGATTGAATAGTCAATCGGAGCAACTAAAAATTTGTCTTGGAAAGGGGTATTTATGGAAAAAGTTTACTGTGAAAAATACCCTTCTTTTTGTTCATAATTACCAAACTACCACTCCCCAAGGTAATTTTTGGGTTGCTTCAGTTGACTTTCAACCAGAGCTCCTATTCATAGTTAATCTCTCTCATTTTTTGATTCATTCTCTTTGTTTTAATATTTTTGTTTTGGTAAGTTTGTTTTAGAATCTAGGGTTTGCCATTTCATTTGATTTTATCTATAGCTGCAACATTTGGATTTAAATATTTTTTATTCATAGCCTTGAACAATGATTATGGCAAGAGAACAAGTTAATGCCATTGAAGTCGTGAAGCTAAGAAATGGGTAGTTCTATTTACTGTGAGTAAAAATGACCAGTAAGAGGAAAATGGAGATGACTGTTGTTGATGAAATTGATAGAACATTGTATTCGATATTCTGTAATGCAGAAAGTAGTCTCTCTCAATTGTATTCTCAGTCACTTAATCTGCAGAAGCTGGCCTTTGAAGTTGGGAATGTCATGCCATGGTAATAAGTGCCAGTAAAATGTAAAGAAACTCTGATTCTTGAGAATTCTTGGATCATTACAATGACCTTTAATATGGTTTATATAGAGATTACATTGATATCAAAATATAAACTTAATCTAATCAAATCTTTGATCAAATCTAATTTAATATTGTCTATGAGATCTTGTGTATGTCAGAGATACTACATCATTATTTCACTAACATAATATTTTCTTAATACTCCCCCTCAAACACATGAGGATCAAGATCTTCATGTGTTTGCCACAAGTTGAGTATCCCTCGTCTTGATCTTCTTTGATAATTTTTTTTCGAATAGTTATGTGCTTAGTGGTCACCGCCATTCTGTGAAGTCCATCTCTGTCACATTCCGCTCATTCTTGAGTATGTCGGAACCGGTGGCACACTAGATCAGGCGATCATGATCTTCTCCCAAAGCACATGAAGTATGACCGATGATTTAAAGAAAAAATTCTCATTAAAGAAGTTTTCAATAGATGAAAAGAAAATGAGAGACCGTGAGGCATGAGTATGAGTATGAGTATGAGTATGAGAACTGGGGTTGTAAAGGTATATTGAAAACAAAAATCAAAATCAAAATCAAAGGTTTCACACCCAACGGGCAGTGGCGGCACCACCGACCAGAAAATTGGAATAAAAAAAATCAAAATAGACGGTGGACCATAAAGAGAAATTGGTTTATTAAGAATTTCTTGGATTATTACAATGACCTCTAATATGGTTTATATAGAGATTACATTGATATCAAAATAGAAACCTAATCTAATTAAATCCTAATCAAATCTTTGATCAAATCTAATTCAATATTATCTGTGAGATCTTGTGTATCATTATTTCACTAACATAATATTTCCCTAATAAAATGATGAGTTATTGTTTCTTTCACTTGTTCATTTATGAGACTTGTTTATTTGAGACTTAAGCTATGATTTTATTGAAGTTATTGAAGTAATCCAATACTCATTTGAGGATATATGATCTGATTACTTTTGGATATGCATGATGATTTTATGTTTTACTAGGGTAATTCTCGTTTAATCTGAATTTCAGTTAGCTTTTGATTGGAAGTAATCAGACACCATTTTAGGTTGATGTTCATTTCTTATATATTTTATGTTATAATGGTCTGGTTGTGGTTTATCCGAGATTTCAGTCATGTTTCAGTCATGTTTTGGATCAAAGTAATTGAATAGAATTTTGAGGGTAGTTATTTATCTTTTATTTTGTCGGATATGTTTGTGTTAATTTTTATGTTGTGACCTGATTACTTCTT
Organism: Tetracentron sinense; assembly: GCA_015143295.1. Lineage (NCBI taxonomy): Eukaryota > Viridiplantae > Streptophyta > Magnoliopsida > Trochodendrales > Trochodendraceae > Tetracentron > Tetracentron sinense. The sequence continues at coordinate 15,400,221 of CM026569.1, forward strand.
TGATTTTTATTTTATGATAAGTTTTATTTCTCCTTCATTTTCCATTTCTCGTCTTGCTCAAGATCAGGGCATAAAGCTATGCGCTGGAAATCATCATGATGATCATCAACAAAATCGACATCATCCGAAGGTGGGAGGTTGAGCTCAAATGGCTAGGGTTTCGACGATGTCTACTTAATAAATTAAATTTTGATGGTGAAGGCCTACAGGGTAGTAAGCATCAAGTCAACCATTTTCCTGGCCTGCATGATAAATGGACATCCTTCAGCCTGATAAATGGGCTATATTTAGTGGTCCCAAATAGGCTAAAAATTTGGGCCTGCAAAGGAGGCTCTATGGTGCTGAATGGTGGGTCCATGGCCTCAATGATCTACCTTTGGGCTTTGAGAATAAGCTTTTTTTTCACAAAGTAAGTCATTTACCAAGGAAAAGCTTTTGCTGTAAAAGATGAATTTGTTACTCATTTTTTGTTGTTTGGTTGCATTCTTGAAATAAGATGGAAAATTTTATTATAAAAAAATCAAATGTAAAAAAATAAATAAAATGTGAATAGGAGAATTTTTTTTTTAATTTTTAAAATATATTTAAAAAGACAAACATTTTACAAGAAAATGACTTACGAGTTTTTGAAATGTAAGTCATTTTAAAAAAAGAAAGTGATTCCTTTTATGTGTAAACAAACACACATAAATTACATTTTTCATAGAATTGATTTGTTTTTCCCTATTTTACAATGGAATAAATAGAGCATAGGAAAGGAAAAAAAAAAGCAAGAAGGCTAGACCCAATACGATTAGTGTTGTACCGGACTTTATGGCACCCAATGGTGGGTCTTGGCACGCACTATAAAAACCTACGACCTTACTTTGAGGCATGCACAAAGTCAACAAAAGGCACCATGAGGCCCTCGTTGGCCCAAACTGAGCCCTTATTTTAATTTAAAATCGAAATTGATCCAAAATCCAACCATCATGCCTTTAATGCGCTGGATGGATGTGCCTCTAGATTTGCTACTCAACAAATTTTATTGCAAGGAGATTAGGGGTGTCAATGGGCCGGGCTTGTGCTTTATTTTTGTGGTTTTTGAATAGCTCTTGCCCAGATGCGACACATTTACAAGGCGTTTTTGGGGGCCCAAATTCAGCTATATGCTCACCATTACTAACCGTCTAACAATGGATAAATAACACATGTACCCCCCCCCCCCCCCCCTAACACACACACACACACACAAACACAAAAAAACCCATAAAATAAAGCAATATTCTAAAGCTTCTATAATGTAATCTAATTACTAAACTATATGATTTGAACAACTCTATCCCCGCCTCAGAGACCCTTCATAATTGGTAACCCGCGGATACGCCTACGATAGTATTTGACAACTCTTAAATAAGTTAATAAGTTCTTTTTGTATGTAAATATTTTATAAAATAACTAGGTCTTCGGACTTCTGCAAATAACTTGGCAAGAACTAAATGCTTCTACAAGTAATTAGGTAACAAGTAACTAGAAGGGTGTGACTTCCTAGGATTAACTTCAAAAGATAATTCATTACTCCAAAGGTACCCATGTGAGCTTGGGTTCTTTTAAAAAGAAATCTCTTTAATTATTATGGGCTTGGGCCCCTCATGGACTTGGGCTAAACTTTAGTTTTACCCATTAATAGAGAACTAAATGCTCCTGTATCACAAAACCCCATAATTCTCTTTTCCAAATCTTCTTCTCCTCAATTCAAATATTTGTATCCTTCTTCTTCATTCACAATTTGTAGCCTTCTCCTCCTTCTCTATTCACTCCACAATTTCTTAGAGCTCTCTCTCTCTTTTCGGCAATGAAGATTCAAAAAGACTCTCTTTGAAATCACGGATCGGTGAAAACGAGGAATGGTGGTGCTCAGGCCAATAGACCTAGAGGTCTAATCCTTCACAAGGCGCTGGTAGGTATGGGACTGCTCAGGCCAATGGCCCTCCTGGTAACCCTTCAAAAACAAAGAACATTTTCCTCTCTACCATTAGCTTTGCACCACTGGACCGTGACCTCCTTTCACAGATGAACTCAAAACATTTGCTCAGAAACATGTAGAATATATACTAGTGGAAGATCATGAAGACATGCCATTGGTCACAGCCAATGACGAAGTTAAATGTTCTTGCAAAGATATTCTCTATATTTGGTAAGGAACTGGGTTCGATGCTGTTGACTGAGGCAGCAGAGAAGAAAGTCTTGTACAATCTAGGGGAGCTCGAGTGGATGTGTAACATACTCTCCAAGATGGATCTATTGTAGGATTTTGTTTCCACCTCGGTCATGATTTCTAAGTTGTAGCTTAAGACAAGAATCTTCCTGGGGTCCTAAACTTGCTATTTTTCATTTACACATGCCACATAAAATTAGCAATGACAACGGACGGAGCTAGGACCATTGCCTTCAAAGCAAATGGTTGTTCCGCATTGCAACTACAAGGTGGATTCGATCTCGATTACATACACAAAGAAAAATTGGGAAAGAAAGTGTCAATGCATTATGCATGCATCTCCACAGTTTGTCATGGGACTGCTCAGGCCAATGGGCCTCCAGGATCCAAATGACTTCAATGGAACCCTCTCTTTACTCATTCAATGGTGCAGAATTGGCTCATGCAGGATGACAACAGATTTTGGGACTGGTTGGATTGCTCAAATCTTACTAGTTTACAGTATCTATTTTGGTGCTTAGGCCAAGTTTTAAGTTTAATTTAGTATGTAAATAGAAAACTTAATAGCTATATATATATATAGGTGTGTTCATAGAATTTAATACATTTTATGAGTGAGATCATTGATGAAAGGAAGAAATGAGAACAATGATGGAAGGAAGGGAAGCAAAGGCAGGGAAACTCATTCCCTACTCCAGCAAAGAGTCTTGTTGGTCCGGTCGGCATCGCAATAGTGGCAAAAGCGGAGGCAGAGACAACTGAGAGCCTTGTTTGAAATTGGGGTTTCGTTGGATAATGGGTTAGGTTTCGTTGGGTAATGGGTCTTGAGTTTGAGCTCAGTAACATAAATAAACAAATAAATAAATAAAACCTTGAAATTGAGATCTAACCCAATTTCATAGAGTAGTCTTGTACTAATAATACAAATAAGGCATATATTTGATGCCCCGAATCACTTCTCCTAAAAGGGGACCCATTTATGCCTTATTGACGCCCAAACTGATCGAGAGGAAAGAATTTTTGTCCAAACCTTAAAAGGAGAGTGTTTTTGAGTTCAAACTTACACAAATACTCGAAATAGCAGGCAAGGAAGAGGAGCGAGAGCTTGAAGAAAAGGTGCAACTTTGAAAAATCAGGCAACGAAAATTATTTAACTTTTGGGTGTTTTTGCATAAATCCCCAATATCTTTTCAGCTATTTGTAAATACCCCTTACCTTTTGTGATTTTGTATTTAACCCCACTAACTTTTAAATCTTTTGCAAATCCATCCTTCTATCCATAATTTAGTAATTATGTTAATGGATGTTAAATTTTCTATGAGATGACCTTTCTAACCTTTTTTAAAATGCATCTTGATTCTTTCACCCATGTTCTGCTAGACAAAACGTTTAATGGAACGTGCGCCTCTACAGGTCACCACATGTCCCATTCATCCCCTCTAATTATTGTTAAGCTTAATCAACATAAGGTTAATATTTAAAAATAATAATAATCTACTAAAAAAAAGGTTACATGGATGAACCCTATGAGTGCGTGAATCTTAACCACGGTTAGTGGATGTTAAAAGGGACACATGGCAGCTTGTAGAGTCCTCTATAATTGTGATTAAGCATAATTAACCTAAGGTTAATATTTTTTTTATATTTTATATCTAAAATCCAAGGTCAAATGGATGAACCCTAGGAATGAGTAAATCTTAAGCATAATTAGTGGGTGTAAAAAGGGGCACATGATTGCTTGTAAAGCCTTTTTAACCGTGGTTAAGTATTATCAACCTAAGTTTAATATATTTTTTTAATAAAAACCAAGGTTAGGTGGATAAATCTTAGGGGTAAGTGAATCTTAACCACAGTTAGTGGGTTCCAAGCATTTCTTTTGTAAGAAACTTTTACATATCTCATTAAATAAATAAAAAGGTTAAAAATGTCATTTCAAAGAAAATTTAACATCCGTTTACTTAATTATGGATGGAATGATAAATTATCAAAAGATTTAAAAGTTAATGATGTAGAATACAAAATCACAAAAAACAAGCGATATTTACAAATAGCTAAAAAGATAGTGGGTTCCACATAAACCCTTTACTTTTACGGGTAGACTTAAAAAGTTATAAAATATAACATAGGTTTACTTTTTGAAAAGTGATAGTGGACTTTAAAAATTATCATTTAAAGAATACGGAAAGTGCTTTGGATTTAAAAAAAAAATAAATATATATATATATATATATATCATTCTACTAATAAAAGTACAAGGAGTAACCTAAATTTTACTTGGACTAAAATACCCTTTAATTAAAAATATTAACTTTTTAACATAAGGTATCTAATTAAAATATTAGTAGAAATATAGTCTCTTTATAATTCTTATAAAATTTTTATAAAAATAATTAGAATCGTGGGAGAAAGGTTTTGATAGAGTCCCAGTAACTCATATCTATTTCAAACGTGTGTACTATGTAACAAATATTACTGTCTCTCTTATCCATGAAAGAGTTATCTCTTATCTTATTTGTAAAAGAGTCCTACATCTCATTGTTATCGTGTCTCATTTAGATATATTATGAGTCAACCCACAAGAGGGTAGCAAGGTCTCTCTTATCTGTACAAGAGTTATTTCTTATCTTATTTGTAAAAGAGTCCTACATCTCATTGTTATCGTATCTCATTTAGATATATTATGAGTCAACCCACAAGAGGGTATCAAGGCTTCAACCACATTGTAATATGTAATCTCACAAGGGTTTGAGGGGGAGAGAGAGTCGTGGAAGATGGAGAGACAATAGGTACTTGCATACGGGATTTCCCTTCTTCAACCTCCGTGTGAAGGATCCTTCGACTATGTGGTGGCCGGTTCTTGCTCCTACAAGTGGTGAAACCAAAGAATCTATTACCTATAGATGTTACTGAAGTAGATGTTAGACGTTACTGGAATAGAAGGAGATTCAAAACTTACAAGTTAATCCGTAGGTGTTATTGGAGTCAAAAGAGATTCAAAACTTACCGGAATTTTGTCTATGTTTGGGTCTTCAATAGTATAATGGGCTCGAAAAAGATGAAGAAAGTATAATTAAAGGAAGTATATATAAAGGGGGGAGATAGAGAAGGATAGATGATTCTTAGGATAGTATTTTAATTACTGTTGCAAGAAGTGTACTTAAACTTTATTTGACGTAAATACTCTTTCGAGGTCATTGGATAGTGAAGCTGGTAGAAGCCGATAAGACCATTAAGACGTGGAAAGAAGACGAGAATGCCACTCCAGAAACTCATCCCCTCAACTTCAAATGGTTGTGGAGAGTAACATTCATCATCCCAATGTCGGCTTCAGGAAAGATTCTTAGAAGAGTGCTTATTCATAAAGTCCATCCATGCTCTAATATGCTAATTAGTTTGTGCTTCAGGTACCCATCTTACTTTGCTTGTTTGATTGTTTGTTTCTAGACCATTTCTTATAAATTGCAAGTGTGTACTTTATTCTCTTGCATGATGTATAATTAAATTAAATTAAGGATAATGCTAGCAATACTCTCTTTTAAGACTTTCTTTTTTTATTTATTAGACAGAGTGTTAGTTCAAAACGTGTCCTCTTAATGAAAGACAATTTTACCAAAAAAAAAAAGAATGAAAGATAATAACTCATATCTTTTCCATAAAGAAAGTAATTTTGAAAGAAAGTGTTACCCATAAATTAATGCAAGCCTACAACTATTTCATTTTTGGTTAATTATTAACAAGACCTCTTTATTATAAATTATAAGGAATGATTGTTGCTAGAAAGCCTAATTAATATATAGAATTATCTCTTTGATATAAACTCTCCAAAGTCTTCCTTGGTTACTGTCTTTTCTTAATCAGAGATATTCATAAAACATTTAAAAAAAAGTTTCCTCTCTTTTTATTTTTTAACAAAAGTGATATGATTTTATATATTTGATTTTCTTTAACTTATTAAATTTATATGAAAATTTTCTGACTTCTATATGAGACCCACTAACTATTTGAAAAAAATAACTTCAAACCTACTTTGATAATAACTCTATATTATAATATAGTAATATTTGTTTATATAATTGTTAACAAGTTATTTAGTTAATGAAATTATAAAGTATCTCATCATACTACTAAATATTAATCATGATTAAATAATTTTAGTATTATTTTAAAATATTATTACATTTTATTAGTAAAAAATTAATACGTGCAAAGCACGTGCACCTTTACTAGTATATATATGTATATATAATAAATACTAGAAATTATATAGTTATATCAAACTCCAAGCCCATCTTCGAGTTGAACCAAGTTTTTATGAGCTGAGCCAAATCAGAGGCTGGCTTGAGCTTAGCTTGTTTAATATTTCAAAGTCAGCTTTAAGCTTGAGCCAAAAAACAGTTGCTCAAGTTTAACTTGGTCGTGTTGGAACCAAGCCGAGCCTTCAAGCCAGCTAGGCTTGTGTGCGCCCTTAAATATAATCCATATTTTTTTTGTGTTTATTTAATATTAAAATATTTTCTTTTTTAAAAGTATTGTTTGGTGCGCACAATAATATCATTCTTTAATTAATTATTTTATTGAGGAGTGCTAGCCTTACTCTCAGTCAATCTCACTAACCACCTATTTATTTATTTTATTCATAACTTTTTCTTACCCCTATGTTTGGTTGCTGCGAAAATGTGTAAAAACATAAAAAAGAGAAGAAAATTGGACAAAACATAACTTAAGATTATATTAGAAATCCAAATTCTTTTTATTTTCCATGTTTTGCCATATTTTCTCGGCAACCAAACATAGGGTTAGTGTTTAATCATTGCAAAATAGAGGGAAGGCTGAGAGTAGGGTTGACTAAGAGTAGGGTTAGCATTCCTCATATTTTAATGGGGTGCTCTGTGTACTGTGGTAACTAAGTGCAGAGTTTTTTGACTCGCCAGAGTTGAGCAGAATTTTTTGACTCGCCAGACTAGTTCGAGTTACAAAATGGTATTTTTATCATTCTTTCAAACCTAAACTCGAACGTCACACTGTTTTTTGCATCAAATTATTTTCAATCTACAAAGACAACCTATTATGGGTTCTGTGAAACCTAGTTTTTAGGTTTGAGACTCTAAAACCATCATACTTTGAGTTATTTTATCCCAGGTTTTTCAAGTTATTACATATATATTCCGACTTGGACGGAGTTGAGTTTCTTACGAGTTTTCTTAGTTACTCGACCGGATAACTTTCGACTCGAGTCGAGTTTTCGGGTTTTGAACCATGGGTGTGTGAGTGTGTCCAAGTGCCTGTGTGTTAGTGTGATAAAAAAAAAAAAAAAAACCAAGTGATACGTTGGAATTGCCTTAGGCAGCACCCTAAATCAGTGTTTTTTTCGTCTGCTTCAGTCTCTCCCTCTCTCTCCGATTCTGTCTTTGACTCATATTCTTTGATTTCTGTAATATAGTGTTTGAATCTATGGTGACTGATTTGATCAAAATTACTTCTTTTTTTTTTTTTCCTATATATGAATTGGGGGTTACAGTAGTTTTGGTTTGTAATTAATGGGAGTCTGCCATGAGGGTTTGATTTTTGATATTTGTTTTTTCGGATTTTTTGCACTTAAGCAGAAACTGCAAGTACGATGGAGAGTGAGCTGGTTCTTCCATCTTCGAGATTCAGTGGAAAATTAGGAACTTTTCTAGATTGAACACCAAGAAACACTACTCTGAAACTTTCTTCGTGGCGGTTATAAATGGTATTTAGATGTCTTCCTACTTATTAAATTTATTCTGTATACTTTATATGTTAGTCCTGATCAATTTCATGTACCTTTGTGTTGCTTTTGGGCAGGAGGGTGCTTATTTTTCCAAAGGGAAACAAGGTCGACCATTTGTCCATATATCTTGATGTTGCAGATTCGACAAATTTGCCATATGCGCAGTTCAGCTTTTCTGTGATTAATCAAATTCATGAAAAGAACACAATTATAAAGGGTTTGATCTTCTCGGCCTCTACATCTGTGTGGTTCAATTAGAACTCTTTGTGCAATTCCATTTTTTCATTAATTTTTTAACGCAAGGTTCTTTATTAGGTATAATTTATGATTCTCGAATTATATATATATATATATATATATATGTATATTTTGTAGGCAGACATCTTTACTATTATACTGCGACAGAGAGAGGCAGCCGTAGAAGTTTTTTCCTAAATTTCTATGTTACCCTTAAATAAAAACAGAACTTTCATTTAATGTTTGCTTTAATTTCCAAACTACCCCTTGCCTTTGATTTTATTTCAAAACTACCCTTGCTCAGCTGTCTATTTTGAATCACAATCGGGATTGAACTCAGGGAGAGCTCAATCACACCTGTGCGTTAACACGTGACTTTTTTAACTCAACTGTGGTTAACACCTTCCCCTCGCTCTTACTTGCATCACACGTGCCACTAGCCACGTGTCCCATTTAACCCCTATTAACTGTGGTTAACTCTTTCCCCTCTCTCTCACGTGCATCGCACATGCCACCCGCTAGTGTAATATAAATTGGTTTCTGTCCCATTTTTACTCTATTCCATACCATCGCTGACATGGCGAAAAGTTACATGCAACCTTTCTATCATGGTTTGGATTACATACGGAGAGAAATTTTGTAGAAAAAATCTACCTAACCCGTTTTCCCTTTATACAAGAAATCCGCTGCATGGGGTATAATTTTTCGTTACGCATGGTATCTCTGCAGATTTTATATGAGTTCATATTACAAAATTCCTGGTTTAAGGGAAATTGGATTTTCTCCATTCTTCCTGACATCCTACATGTGGAGTTTGAGGTATTGGGGATGCATATAAATCTGACGGTAGCTCCAACTTTTGTTGCATTCTGCAGGCACACAGCACCAGTTTAGTGCGGAAGAGAGTGATTGGGGTTACACATCGTTCATGCCTTTAAGTAAACTGTATGACCCTGATAGAGGTTATCTCGTGAACGATACATGTATAGTGAAGCCAAGGTTGCTGTCCGTAAGGTCGTGGACAATACTGAGGGCAATAATTTGGAGCCCCTAATAATGAATGATGAAGAGACTATAGCGATCCAAGTTGAAGAAATAATAAGTGCTGAAGGCATAACTGAAGAGCCAGCAATAACAAATGATGAGGAGGCTACAGTGGTCAAGATTCAAAATGTTGATATGGAGAAATCGATACTGGGGCGGAAACTGTTGCTGAAATGAAGATACTACTTCTGCTGAATTTCCAGTTCCAGAGTCTGAATCAACACCATGGTCTCTATTGGAACTGCTCCTGAAGTGTCCATCATGGTGCCAATAGCCCCTGCCGGAGCTACTTTAGAAATGCCAAGCAATGATCAAGTATCGGAGGTTGAAGTCACCACTGAAGCAGTACTAGTCGAAGAAAATCAAATAGATAATCAGTGGAACTTCCAACCGATGAAGACCAATTCAGCCATCTCTGTTTACAGAAGAACTTGATTCCATAGTGAACAAGTATCCAATATCAGAGGCTCACAAATCAACATGGCAAGATATAGTGAAGAAGTACGGCGACATCACCCAAAAGAGTAACATAAAGAATTCAAGATGAAGGCGACATGCATTGAAACTATATGCGACATCATTTCTGTTTTGAAGGGTACCCTGCCCAGGGGTTGAAAATGACTATATAACCAATGTGTGAGCGATTTGGAAGATGTGAGATCACCAAATGGATGTAAGTTGGCTCAAAGAACGCCTTCACATGCTAAAGACCATACTGGCCCAATCGATACAGTTTTCTGTGATGGATGACTCTTTTAAGGTGAAGACAGAGAGAGTGGCAAAGCTCACTGCTGCATCTATTGCTGAAGATAATTCTAAATTGAAGACGCTCGAAAGGAAATTGAAAACGCCCGGAAGGAGATAGCCAAGCAGGAGGCATTGATCATGGAGTCCCTAGAGAGCTTGAAGGTCAAGAAAGAAGAACTGAAGACAGTTCGACGTGCCATAACATCCCAACATGAAGAATTTGAACCTCTTAGAACAGCAGCCGAGAAACTCTTGTACTATGGCACTGAGGGTTTTACCCTAGATCTATTGTAAACACCATAGAATACCCCCTTGTTTTGGGAACTTTTTTTTTGGAGAAAGAAAGCCGGGTTAGGCAGACCCCTACTTGCATTGCCACAAGCATCAAAAAGAATTACATTCGCATATATTTACATCCCCTCGCATCATCATGCACGATCTTAGTTAACAAGCTCAGAAAGAGCTCCGGAGCCAACATAATTTCGTTGATCTGATTACACATCTGGATAGAAAATCTGCAGCTTTGTTCGCTTATCTTGGCACAAAAAGAACCTCCGAGCACTCTAGGTCACGAATACGACGATTATAGACCGACAAAATAGCTGTTTTCTCTCCACGGCCATGGCCAGGTACCTCGGATCAGTTTGCAGCCCACTTGGAGTCCGTTTCCACTCTAATTTTCCAGAAGCCTTTGTCAGCAGCCACATCCAATCCTCGGAGGATAGCTTTTAACTCCATCGAATCACAGACTCACTGCATGACCAGCAGCAATAGCCATAAGAGGGACTCCCGAATCATCCCTAAATATACACCCATACCCACCTATAGGTTACCTTAGCGATCCATCTGTATTAAGAGTTATCCATCCAGCATCTGGAGGCCGCCATGAAACCCACTTTGATGGAGCACTGCCGCCAAGTTATAGAAACTCCCCAAGCCGCCACCAAAGCACGATTTATGGCACAATCATCAATCTGTTTAGTCGAATCAACTTTCAGACGGATAGCTTTCCGAATGAGGAGCATAATACTAGTTGGGGTTCTAAATTTGTTTTGAAGCACCTGGTGTTTCCTCTCATTCCAAAGAAAATAAACGTAAGCACAAGAGAGACTTCTTAAGTAGCTGTTAATGTATTACCTTGGCATTTCCTCGTGAACCATGTCGTAGCTTCACTCCAACTACCGAAAACTCGTCCCTTGAGATAGAGTCTCGACAGAACTTGAAGCCATATCTCAGCGAAAAGGGGCAAGAGCAGAATAGGTGATCGGAATCTTCCATCCCCACTACACAAAACACAATCCGCATTAGATAAAACCCCCCACTTCAGAAGCTTCTCCTTGGTAGATAAGGCTCCCCGCAACGCAAGCCATGTTTAAATGAATGCCTAGGGATATTATCTCGAAACCAGGTAATCTTGTGCCAAAGAACTTCTGGTCGGGCACGTCGCACCACCTCCCAGGCTGAGCTAAGAGAGAACTGTCCATTTGAAGTGGCTGTCCATGATATATCCTCCAAGTCCTCACCAATGGTCTGGACAGTGTTGATTTCCCTCCCTACCTCGTACAAACCAGGATCAGCAGGTCTCGGAACCATCCATGCTCCATTGTTTCTCACAGAGTGGATAAACTCTTGCCTTAGAATTCTAACCATAGGCATTTGCTGCCGCCTAATGTGACTTATGAGGACTCCTCTCGGATGCCAAGGGTCAAGCCAAAATTTGGTCCGCATACCATTACCAATCTGATGAAGAATATGAGGGCTAATTAATTCATGGGTTCTCAAAATGCTGCGCACACTCCAAGAGACGGAGGAAGGGGCTTTAACAGTCCATATAGAATCAGTTCGAAGATATCTTTGGGAGAACCATTGAACCCATAAGGTGTCATCTTTGTGCGCAATCCCCCAAACCCGATGCATAAGAGCACTAGAGTTCCAATCTTTAATTGCACGCACTGCCAAACCACCCTCAGTGAGAGGAGTGCAAATAGTTTGCCAAGCAATTTTATGCCTTCTCGTTCCTGACGCAGTACCAGCCCAAAGAAAGTTAGCCAAATGCCGCTCGATAAGCTTAATAGTAGCCCTCGGCATCCAAAACACACTGCACCAATACAACACAAAACTCGATAAGGTGCTTTTGATGAGCTCTAAGCGGCCAGCATACGACAACACCTTGTTTTTCCAAGATCCAATCCTATTTTGGACCTTCTCAATGAGTTGTTGCAACAAAATGTAAGTGATTAATGGAATGCAAGTTATTTCAACGCATTTGGAAATTGCTTGAAACCATGGCTTAAATCCTTTCTTGGGCTGACGGATGGGCTTTAAGGTCGTTCATTTTTTGTTGAGAATGGGCTTTTATCGGCTTAAATTGTTAATTTAAGCCACATTTAACGCATTTGATCTAGGCCAGAGCATAATCCATTCGCAGTACTGAAAAGTGAAAGAAAGAGTGTCCAACAATGAGCGTGAGTCTTCTATCTTTGAAAGGCAAGGAATAAATTCTCACGGCCATGACACTTTGCCATTCAAAATATCAATAGTGTGAGGGGAAAAATACCGGATGGACACGCGTCAGCAGCAACTTCTTCCACGTTCTGGTTTACCGGCAGAAGGTCGGAGAAGAGGGTGTGGCACCCTGACCTGTACTCCGATGGTAAAGTCAGTAGGGGTAGAAGATGATGAATAGTAAACGCAAGAACAATCACTGAAATATACGCAAGACACTAAAAGCCCTGAACGCGTCTTCTCGGATCTGGGTTTCTCAACAACTGTCCTGTGCACTAAAAATCACGGGGTTTATATAGGGCGAGGCTGGTATGGTCATCGATGACCATGGATGGCCATAGGTGCCCATACCACGTGTCTTAGCACTCATTGCCAAACATCTTAGACATGTCTGCCGTCGGTTGCATTACACGTGGGAACCTCCCCCAAGTCCAATCGGACGGGATCGGACGGTACGCAGAAGTGACCAGCATTAAATGCCAAGACAGTGCTTTCGGCACGAAGCGGCGAATTCGGCACACTTGTCGGAATTATGGATCGCCTCCTGATCACTTCCTCCTACAAGTCGGTCCTCGTTGTCGACTTAAGCTCGGTTACGACGTAGATGCCTTAAAACACAGCACGACATCGTTGTCAATAAACCGGGCTCGTTGTTCGCGTAACGACAATCGACGTTGTCAAGAGCACAACGCTCACGTTGTGCTTCAGACAACGAGCACGTCGTCAAGGCCACAACGGAAACGTTGTTCTTCGTGAGAACAAAGATGTCGCAATGCGCACAACGGGAACGTTGTACGTCAGACAACGTGTGACCCTTATATTTCAAGCACGTGGCCCCAACTTGTGAACACGTGTCACTTTCGTGAACAAAACGACAAAAAAGCTCGTCCCACAACGCTGAGCTGGCACACCGAATTTTATCCGTTACAATTTGCCCCTTTATGATGCTTGGAACGTAGTTCGAAGCGTCATAAACGAACAACGAGATCATACCTGAACCGCTCCGGAAGGCGAAAAGTTGCGTGCTTTAAACGCTTATTGAGAAGGTCGACCGTTCACGCCAAGCTGGCCACGCGGTGCGAAACCGTCGCGTCTCTTAATGCGGACAGGCTGTCATCATCACCGATTTAAATTTCGAGAATGCTTTAATGACCCTGACGGTTATCATACTTGGTGAAAAGACGATCTTGCCCTACTCTTAATTCCGTCGAACAGGGTGTACGCCTCAGATGAAGGGTAGTGGGTGTACTTTCGCGAGCCAGAGGCTTAATAAAAATCCCATCGAATCCTCTCTCTCACCCACCCTGTTTCATCAAGCACTGTTACTCTGTCGAATTTCTTCTCGCCCGAAAGTTCGTCTTCCTCAAGCTCTTCAACGATCTTTCTGAGTTTTTCAGTTCGGTACGCCCTTCACCCCTATCTCTTATTCTCTCTTACTGTTTTTTCCCATTTCTCCCTTCTCTGGTTCCCAGTGTGGTTTTGCTCCGCACATACTCTTTTGTTTTGCCCTTCTTTCCGATTTCTTCTTACCACTATGGCTGCCAACGTCCCCGTAGAACCTGCTAGGATAGAGGGAGTTAGAGGCCCTTCTGATGACGAGGCCAGTTGCACAGGTAGCGCACCTCACGGTGCCCTACATTGAAAAATCATCAGTTCTGCGCCAATTCCAGTTGGCGCATCTGAACCGTTACAGGGAACGTTTCGACTTCCCTGCCGATGTCAATTCCATTTCATGCGAGATGATGCCATCATAGACAGGCGCTCTGCTTTGTACCGGTTGTTACCTTTCCCAGCTTGAGGCTGGCCTTCGCTTCCCTCTTCATCCTGTCTTGGATGAAGTTCTGTCCACCTTGCAACTTGCACCGGGGCAAATGCACCCGGGCTTCCACAAATACATGTCCATGATGATCAAATTCATCAAGGACGGGTACCCCATAGAGGCTAGGCATCTATTCCACTTCGCCATGCCGTCAGATGCCGAGGCAATGACGACGGTCTGTATTCCTTTTCTCTTGGAACAAGAAACCCTACTGTCCAGAGCTCGTCTCGGGCATCCTTGACAGAGAAAGGAAATGGAAAGCCACCCATTCGTCGTCTCTGGCGGCTGGAAGGCAGAGAATTCCTCCCGGTCCCCAACGTCTTCCGAGTGGAAGCAGGTATACCACTAGTTACCCGTTGTCCGTTGTGCACCATCGTCTTGACTACGTTCTCGTTGTACGCTGTACCTTCTCGTCCTGCTAATTCTCCTCGTTGTACTCATTTTGCCTTCTTTTGTGTGCAGTGGACCCAAAGAAATTTTCATACAAGAAGCTGACCCCAGAAGAACAAGAACTTCTTACTGGTATCCGCCGTGCTCGAGGCGGGGAATACATTAGGTGGAAACCACTCGAGCTCGTCAAGCGGGGTTCCTCCAGTAACCCAGCAACTACTAACAACAGCCACAACAACAGCAAAAGGGCCCCCCCCCTCCGTACCTTCACCGTTCCCTCACCTATCCGAAGAAGAAGAAGAAAAGAAATGGCCGACTCGAACCCACCACCGCTGAATAGGAAGCCGAGGTCTGCTCGCCCTGCAGCTCAGCCACTTCCACCACCACCACCACCACCGAAGAAGAAGAAAACCATCCCTCCAAGGCTACAGCGCCTACTGACTCGAAGAGAAAGTTGGCCACCCAGGCCGAGCACGAGGCCAGAAAGAAGGCCAAGGAGGACAAACGCCAGGAAAAAGAGATTGTGGCCATTGCCGCTCCTCCTCCCGCCCCTGCCGCTCCTCCAACAAGCCTAGGAGCCGAGGCGACAATGGCAGCGCCTAAGGTTAGCTCAGCGCCTGCCCCTTCTCGAGCTGATGCTGCCACAGCCCAGTACGAGCTCCGCTGTGGTAGCCATGGCCACAACGGAGGCCGGAACGACAAGTCTCCCGGCCAATATGCTGCCGACCTCCGCCCCAGACTGGTCACCCGACTTCACTCGGTTCGGAGTGCCGACCGTGATTGAATCGGCGAAGAGCTCGAGGACTGCTGCCCGAGCTCTAACTTATGCGATGAGGCTCCCCAGGGACATCGCTGAGGTTGGCCAACTCCACTTAGCCGACCTGTCCTACGCCGCCTGTCAGTCCGTGGCAACAGTAAGTTTTCCCTCCTTCGTCTCCTACCTCAATCGTTTTGAAATACTACTTCTTGTTATGCTAAGCCCAGACATCTCTTTGCAGATGAACGCGCTCGTGCAAGAGCTCTGCGATCGCAGCCAGGACAAATACACTCAGCTGCGAGACGGGATCAACTACTGGAAGGACAGGACGGAGATGCTGGAGAAGACCCCGTCGAGGAGAGACTCAAGGCAGACTTCGATCTGTCTCAAGCCAAGGCTGAAACGACTCGTGCTGAAGTAAGGCTCGGCACTGCTACCAAGGTTAGGGAAAAGGCCGAAGCTGAGGCACGAGCAGCGAAGGAGGCCGAAAAGAAGGCCAAAGCAAGAGACTGAGAATGCTGTTGTTGCGCATCAGTGAGCTTGAGCATGTCTCCCAAGCCTTGGGTAGACAACTGGAGGAAATTGAGGCAGCCAGGTCGGCACGGGGCGGAGGGAGCTCGAGGAGGCCCAAGAAAATTCAGGAGGACACCGAGAGGTCCGTGACCCTGAGACTGCAGCAGTATTATCAGTCTCAGCTGGCCACCGCTCTTGGATGAAGATCGTCCGAGACCGAGAAAGAGGTCCTCGAGTCCCTTCGCCAGCAAGGCCGCCTGAAGGAAGGACAATGAAGAGGACGCCCCCACGTTCTCCGAGCTTCCGAGCAAGGAACTGATCGAGCTCGACAACGAGCCCGAGGTACAAGGCGTTGAGCTGCCTCACTTTCTTGAAGGCCCTGCACTCCTTCCTACCGAGCCCTACTCCGAGCTTGCTGCCCCAGAGCTTCCTCCTGTTGCCGATGAAATTACTCCGGTGGAAGCTCCTATTGCTGAAGCCTCCATTGCTGCGCCTGCTACAACGGCAACAGAGCCTGACCTTGAGCTCGTCTGACCTGCTGTCTCTCCGATCTTCTGTTCTTCTGATCCTTTGCCCCTTACTATGTTTTCTGCTTCTCTTTTATGTTGATGGAAAATTCTCTTTTTCCTTATATGAAAAGTTATCGCTGAAATAGGTTTTCGATATGAATGGATCGCCTCTTCTTTGCCAAGTTTGCACTTCCTTTCACCTCGTAATATAGTACAACGCATACACACAGAATAAGAAAGAAACATCATGAGTAATTGAAATACTACGAACAGAACACTATGAGTAGAGCGCAACGATTAAAGCACAACAACAAGCACTGCTAGTAGAACACTTCGATTAAGTACTTCGATCAGAGCACCACGAGTTACCACTACGGATAAAACACTACGATCGTTCACTACGAGCAAAGCACTACGATCGTTCACCACGAGCAAAGCACTACGATCGTTCACTACGAGCAAAGCACTACGATCGTTCACTACGAGCAAAGCACTACGATCGTTCACTACGAGCAAAGCACTATGATCGTTCACCATGAGCAAAGCACTATGATCGTTCACCTACGAGCAAAGCACTAGATCGTTCACCATGAGCAAAGCACTATGTAAAATTACTTATGAACAAGCATTGCAAGCAAGCACTGATTCAGAAGCATCATTCGCGTAATTCACTGTGAATTAATCTGACAAATAAAATTCATGAGACGAACGCGACGTGACTCAGTTCCGAAACACATGCTCAGAGGATGTCATTAGGTTAAGCCACTAGATTTGCTCAGATGACATCCTTATATAAGCCACCCGTGTTCGTTGTGGGTACGTCGTTCAGTCAGAAACTTTACTCGAATTACTTGCAAAACATTCACAACATTACACTGTTTACTAGACGATGGTCGATCACACAACGAGCAGGCACATTATATAACGAATCACATGTTAAAATATGAGTATTTGATTATGTAAGATTACTGAAAATACTCGTAAGCACAACGATGCATGTAAACAGACATCTCAGATTCTATTGAAAGAACTGGCCTCAGATTCATGATGTTCCAAGAATTTTGAGGATGAGGGGTTACCTTGCAAGTCTTTCAAGTAGCAGACTCCAGGACTTCCCCAATCGTTCTACGATATAGGGCCCTTCCCCCAGTTTGGTCCCAACTTGCCGCTGTTAAGCTCTCTCGTATTCTGGAACACTCTTCGGAGGACAAGATCACCGACCGTAGCACTCTCCGTTGTACTTTCTTGTTGTAGGCTTTCCTCAATCGCTGCTGGGTACCCCCTCATCTGAATGTTGGCATCTTCTCGCTTCTCTTCTAGCAGGTCAAGATGAATAGCCATGAGTACTGTGTTCTGATCTTTCTCTTCGCCCTTCTTCTTGCTGTGCCAAGAACGCACTGTAGGCAAACTGATCTCTGTAGGGTGACAGCCTCCATGCCATATGCCAAAGAGAAAGGAGTTTCATTGGTAGGACTCCTTGGAGTCGTTCTGTATCCCCACAAAACGTTGTGCAGCTCGGTGGTCCACTTCCCCTTCGAATCTTCCAATCTTCTCTTCAAGGCATTGAGAATGTTCTTGTTGGCTGCTTCGGCCAATCCATTCCCCTGAGGATAATATGGGGAAGAGAAAACATGTTTGACCTTCAGCTCGCTGCAAAAGTCGGCAATCAGCCGTCCTGAGAACTGCTTCCCGTTGTCAGTAACGATAGACTGCGGTATGCCAAATCTACAGACGATATGCTCCCACAAGAATTTCTTCACTTCTTGCTCCCTGATACGTGCAAGCGGCACAGCTTCAATCCACCGTGAGAAGTAGTCAGTTGCCACCAAAAGGAAGATCAAATTCCCTGGAGCTCTCGGGAAAGGTCCCACAATATCAAGTCCCCACCGTGCAAATGGCCAAGGCTGCGATACAGTGCTAAGCTCTTGAGCTGGGGCATGAATCAGTTCGAGCAAACCGCTGGCACTGGCTGCACCTCTTCACATACTTCTGAGATCAGCTTGCATATAAGGCCAGAAATAACCTTGCCCCAGAGCTCGATGGGCCAATTGTCCTCCCGCCCGAATGAATACCACATATACCTTCATGCAGCTCAGCAAGTACTCTCTCCACGTCTACGGGATGAACGCACTTCAGCAAGGGACCACCAAAAAGATTTCCTGAACAATTCTCCTTGCACCAAGGTATAACGAGATGCCTTGTACTGAATGCGTTCGACTCCTTCACACTGATAGGGAGAACTCCGTCCTTCAGATAGGCCACCAACCCTGTCATCCAGCTCGGGACTGGATTGACAAAGAGCACTTCTCGCTGTGCCGAAGAGTTATTGAAGGATACTCTTGAAACTCCATCAGAATAGCCCTGGGCTCGTCAGCCTGCACCATGGAAGCTAGATATGCCAAAGCTCAGCATGCCTGTTCTCATCCCTCCGGGTATGCCTAATCTCCACAACGGGAATGTTTCACACAACGAACGAACGAGAGTAGCATACTGCTTCATCCGATCGTCCTTGCATTCATAAATACCATTCACCTGATTCACCACGAGCTGTGAATCACAAAATACCCTCAACCGTGGAGATCTGCAGCTCTCGTGCGCACTCCAGCCCAAGGAGCAAGGCTTCGTACTCAGCTTCGTTGTTGGAGGCAGTGAACCCAAGACGCGACATCTTCTGCACCTTGATGTTGTCCGGACTCATAAGCACAACGCCCAGTCCTGAACCACTGAAATTGGAAGATCCGTCCACGTACAACAGCCAACCGCTCCACTCTGACGATCCCCCCCTCCTACAACGGCATCTCCGTTGTCATCTTCAATTGGGAGCTCCCGAAGATTAACAAACGCATCCTCCGCCTCCTCCTCCACAGGAAAGTCAGAAAGAAACCCCGCCATTGCTTGCCCCTTCTCTGAACTCCTGGCTCGGTACTGAATATCGAACTCGCTCAGAGCTACGGCCCACTTTGACATCCTCCCCGCCAGCTCGGGTCGTCCCAAACGACTTTCAAAGGATACGTTGTGATGACAACATAGAATGAGCGTGAAAATACGGCCGAAGCTTCTCTGCAGAAAAGACAAGAGCCAGACACACCTTCTCGAGCTTGCTGTAGTTGCACTCCGCTTTGAGAAAGGTCTTGCTGATAAAGTAGACAGGTTTCTCCATGCCATCACAGCTTCTCACCAGGACGGAACCGAGGGCTTGCTCTGAAACAGACAAATAGAGATATAAGACTTCACCTGGCTCTGGCACCGAGAGGATAGGAGTTGACCCTAAATATTCTTTCAAGGCAAGAAAAGCTCTGGAACACTCCGGTGTCCAAGCGAAAATGGAGTCCTTCCTCAGCAGCTCGAACAGAGGTTTGCAACGATCCGATGACTTGGAGATAAACCGGTTGAGCGCAGCAATCCGACCTGTCAGCTTCTGAATCTCCTTTTCGACTTAGGCTCTGGCATGTCCAGCAAAGCCCGGATCTGAGCTGGATTAGCTTCAATCCCCCCGACTCCACGAGGTAACCCAAAAATTTCCCCGAGGTAACCCCGAAGGTGCACTTCTCCGGGTTGATCTTAAGATTGAAAGATCGCAGCACAGAGAAAGGCTCAGCAAGGTCTGCCACAAGAGTACTTCGTACTCGACTCTTCACAACGATATCGTCGATGTACACTTCAACCGTCTTGCCAAGGAGTGACCCGAACATGAGATTCATTAGACGCTGATAAGTGGCACCTGCATTCTTCAAGCCAAAAGGCATCACCCGATAACAGAACAAACCTCGCTCCGTTATGAAGGTGGTCTTCTCTCGATCTGCTTCCGCCAGGAGGATCTGGTTATAACCCGAATAGCCATCCATGAAGGATAACATCTCGTGGGGCCGGCAGTGGCGTTGATGAGCCTGTCTATCCTTGGCATGGGAAAAAAGTCCTTGGGGCACGCCTTGTTGACCCCAAAGTAAAGTCAATGCAGACTCTCACCTTCCCGTTTTTCTTAGGCACAGCCACAACATTGGCTATCCAGTCAGGATACTGCACCTCCTGAATGAACCCGAACTGAATCAGCTTGTCAATCTCCTCATTCACTGCATCATGATAAGCTGGAGCAAGCCTCCGAGGTTTCTGCTTCACTGGGGGGATGGCAGGATCAGCATTGAGGTGATGGCAGATAACACTCGGATCGATGCCAGTCATGTCTTTGTGAGACCATGCCAAAGACGTCTAGATTCTGCCCAAGAAAACCCAGCAACTCGAGCTCCTCCTCCGTTGTTAAGCTCGTCCCGACCTGCAACAACTTTGGCTCTTCTTCCGTTCCCAAAATTGAAGCTTTCGTGGGCTCAACGGAAGGTCTGCACAACGATGCCTCCGAGCTCTCTTCCACAACGGGAAGGACCTGTAACTGCTACGAAGGCACGACGGAAGCCGGAAATCGCATTTCTGCGAAGCCAACTGATCACCTCGGATCTCCCGGGGCCCGTCCCGCGTTGGGTACTTCAACACCTGGTAGTACGAGGACGGAACAGCTTTCATCTCATGGGTCCACCAGCGACCTAAGATGGCATTGTACGGTGATGGCGCATCCAGAACGGAAAACCTGGTCTGAAGGACAACGGGTCCCGCCACAACGGGCAAAACAACGTCGCCTACAGGCTTCATCGAGCTACCATCAAATCCGTACAAGGGAGTCTGAGCAGGGATGAGGACGGAAGGGTCCAGCTTCATCTGAGTGAAAGCATGAAGGTACAAGATGTCCGCTCCGCTTCCAGAATCTACGAGCACCCTCTTGATGTCGAAGTCTCCTATTCTCATGGTGAGAAAAGGAGAGCATCATAGTGAGGTCGGACCACCCCTGCCAGATCAAGATCAGTGAAGGTGAGTGCCTGCTCATCGCTTCTGTTAGGCACTTGCACCTGGCACACTGCAGCCTCATGAGACAGCTTCCTGGCCTTCGCCCTGAAGTTCCTCTCCACATCAGTTTCCGGCGTGTGCGCGCGGCAAATGACATTGATCGTACCCAGGGAAGCTCCTCCACTGGTACTGGGATTCTCGGCGGGCTCTCTTCCACGAGCTTGGGACACCGGCTCCCTGGTACGCTCCCTGCCGCCGTTGTCAGGAGCAAGATACTCTCTCAAATACCCCTCCTGAACAAGCCTCTCCAATATTCTCTCAGAATACGGCATCGGTTGGTGAGATGACCACGGCACTTATGATAATGACAGTACTCATGCACCCGGTGGTCCCGACGTGATATCCGGCACCGCCCTCGCCGGCCACTCAAAGTATGGCTGATCCTCCATTGACCTCATGATGGTCGCCGGGCTGACCGTGAAATTGATGCGTGGCGTCTGATCTGCAAAAGGTCGCCTCTCATTAGGCTGCACGCCTCTTTCGTGCTGTACTTGAGGCTGCGCCTGGCGTGGGCTGGTACTGTTGCCTCGCCTCTGGTCACTAGGACGTCTCTCCGTCCTGCTCTGATACTGGTTAAAATTTCTCTCCAGCGGGCCGCGATCCGGCTGATCCGGCTGGGTCCATATACAACTTCTCCTTCCGCTTCCTTGGGTGGCGAGTCCCTCAGACGATGAGACTCGTGCCTGCTGGCCTCTATCTCCTTCCTCTTCGATGATCGGTGTGCCCTGCTCCCACGGACATCCACCGCTCTCGCCCTGAAGCTTCGGTTCTGTGACACAACGGATAGCGTCCTCCTCGTACCTTCCGTAACTTGGGTGGCACGTACCATCCAACTCGTCCATCTTGACAGGATGTCAAGAGCTAAGGGACTTGCTAGAGCTCGGATGCTCTGGGGATAGCATTCTTGAAGGCGGCGATGCAGCTGCTTCATCAACCTTGTCAATATCGTGGACTTCATCGGTGAAACGCGAAATAAAGTCCTTCAAGGATCGGCCGGCTTCATCCTCAAAGAGAAGAGAGTGTCCTGCACCTGCCTTCTTATTCTTATTGATGATGAGCGATCAATAAAGGCCGACCTGAGCTCTGAGAAGCTTGCTGATGGAGCCAGAGGGAAGTTCTCGAAACCACTTCGATGCCGCTCCCGACAGGCTGTGGGGAAAGCCTTACAATAAAGATCATCATCTGGGTTTGCGTACAGCCATCGCATGCTTGAGTCAAACAAATGCTCCTCCGGATCTGTCTTTCCAGTATACATGGAAAAGGTCGGAGTTATGAACTTGGAAGAAGTATAGGACTGGTTGATAGCATCCGTGAAAGGAGAGTTTTCAACGTTCTCCTTTGCTGACTGAGCGAAGTGGTCAGGAACCCCTCCCTTCATGCTCTTAACGCGAGCACCGATTAAAGCCTCCACCTCCTTGGCTGTTACCCAGAGTCTTCTGGGTGTCTGCACCTCCAGTACCCCTCTCAAGTCCTCTCCTCCTGCTCCTTCTCTGAAATCCACACGATCCGAAGGGATGCTCTGCTCTGCCCGAACCGGAGGCTGCCTTACATCCCCTTCAGTAGGGAGAAGCACAACCTGGTCTCACGGTTCTCTGGGGCAGAAGGAGAAGAAGAGAAGTCGAACTGACGTCTCAAGGAAGGCCTCTGCAGTGGCACCTCCTCCACCTCGAGCCTGCTATGCTCGACGACTCCAGCCTCGCTTGCATCAACTGTTGCTGTCTGGTGATTTGATCCAGAACAGACTGCTGCAGTTGCAGCATCGCCAAGACGCGATCCGAGACAGAGGTTCTACAGGGGAAGGTACGGTCCTCTCTGGTTGTCCAGACGAAGGACTGACCCCGGGATTGTGCACGACAGAGGGTATGAAAGAAGTAGCGTGAGGGGTTTGATCCTCATGCCCGAACACTTCTGACTGGTCAGCCATGGTCTCAGAGAGCGAAGGGGGTGTCCGTTTATTACTTCCCACAGACGGCGCCCAATTTTGTGAGGGGAAAAATACCGGATGGACACGCGTCAGCAGCACTTCTTCCACGTTCTGGTTTACCGGCAGAAGGTAGGAGAAGAGGGTGTGGCACCCTGACCTGTACTCCGATGGTAAAGTCAGTAGGGGTAGAAGACGATGAATAGTAAACGCAAAGAACAATCACTGAAATATACGCAAGACACTAAAAGCCCTGAACGCGTCTTCTCGGATCTGGGTTTCTCAAAACTGTCCTGTGCACTAAAAATCACGGGGTTTATATAGGGCGAGGTTGGTATGGTCATCGATGACCATGGATGGCCATAGGTGCCCATACCACGTGTCTTAGCACTCATTGCCAAACATCTTAGACATGTCTGCCGTCGGTTGCATTACACGTGGGAACCTCCCCCAAGTCCAATCGGACGGGATCGGACGGTACGCAGAAGTGACCAGCATTAAATGCCAAGACAGTGCTTTCGGCACGAAGCGGCGAATTCGGCACCACTTGTCGGAATTATGGATCGCCTCCTGATCACTTCCTCCTACAAGTCGGTCTCGTTGTCGACTTAAGCTCGGTTACGACGTAGATGCCTTTTAAAACACAGCACGACATCGTTGTCAATAAGACAACGGGCTCGTTGTTCGCGTAACGACAATCGACGTTGTCAAGAGCACAACGCTCACGTTGTGCTTCAGACAACGAGCTCGTTGTCGAGACCACAACGGAAACGTTGTTCTTCGTGAGAACAAAGATGTCGCAATGCGCACAACGGGAACGTTGTACGTCAGACAACGTGTGACCCTTATATTTCAAGCACGTGGCCCCAACTTGTGAACACGTGTCACTTTCGTGAACAAAACGACAAAAACGAGCTCGTCCCACAACGCTGAGCTGGCACACGAATTTTATCCGTTACAAATAGCAACGAGAGTCTCTGAACAAACTAGAAGGTATCTATACTCCCTTTGCACTGCCTCACAAATCCCACGAGCAAGGGCTTCCATCTTTGCCAGAATCACAGTCAAGGGAGGCATACCGTCGGCAATAGCGAACAGGGCCTCACCATTTGAGTCGCGAAAAGGCAGCCAATGCCAGCCAAGTTACTCCTAAGCGAACCATCAGTATTAAGACAGATTGTTCCCGCATCGGAGGGCCGCCAGCTACACCAATGCGGAACCCAATTATTAAATTGAATAGCAATTGCCCAAGTTATCTCCAGGACTTAGAATCAAGACCCACCCAAAAACCGTTGTCTAATGTCCGAGATAATAGCGGCAGTAATATCTAATGCCGGTTTATAAGCATTCTTTAAAATCCGACATTTGTGCTCGACCCACAAATGATACATCATTACGATGATGGATACGCTTTGCACATGACATTGAAGCTCAGAACTAGCCATGTGTCGCGATAACCAAGCCAACTTAGAATGCCATAGTCTAGGCGTGTGTTGCACAACCCCAGATCGGCGAAGCATAGCACCCCAAACCTGCCTCGAATAAGTGCACCAAATGAATAAATGGTTTAAATCTTCAAGTCATCTACAACACAATCACATATAGAGGCATTGATAACCTCCCCCCGCACCTCATCAAAGTGTCTTGAGTGAGAAGAGCACCACGACAGGCTAACCAGTCTATAAAGGCATACCTTGGAATAGAGTAAGGGAACACAGGAGTTTAGCCCAAGCAATTCTGAGATTTTCCACACACAAGCAACACCAAGCTGAGGAGACCGAGAACTTACCATTCGAAGTGGCAGCCTAGAAAATGCGGTCTTGAGCCCTATAACCAATCCTTTGCACCACGAGAGTATCATCCCAAACCTAAAAGATAGAGGCAGCATAGGACGTAGAGTGCACCACGAACCATTCGAGATAATAGAGGAAACAAAGGTCTTCCTATTTATGCCAATGTTATGACTAAGGTTTACATGATTAGCAAGAGCAAGCACACCAGACGGGTGTCATGGGTCCAACCACAGAAGAGTGTTTTTTTACCATTAGCAATAATGTGCCGAGAGTGGCTCAAGACTGCCCCTCGCTTTGAGAATACTCCAAAGAGACCAAGAGCAAGAAGAGGGAATCTGAAGGGTCCATATAAAGTTTGTCTTCAAATACCGCTTTTCAAACCAACTCAACCAAAGCGAAGACTTCTTAGAAAGCCAGGCACCAGATGTGCTTCATCAAGAAAACTGTATTCCAGTCGGCCACATGCCTTAGCCTGAGGCCCCCCTCTTGCTTGGGGGTACAGACTACCTTCCAAGCAACATTATGAATTGTCTTCCCCTCACCTGAGCCACCCCAAAGGAAAGATGCAAACATAATCTTGATACGACTGATGATTCCACGAGGGAGAGAAAACACACTACACCAAAAAAGGTATGCTCCTTGGAGAATAGAGCGAAGCAGCTCAAGCCGCCTGACAAAAGAAAGGATGCGGCTTTGCCAAGATCTAGTGTGTTGAGATGTGATCAAGGGAGCCCCAAGGTATATGACTGGGAGGGTGCCCAAATCAAAACCCAAAATACTAACAATTTCAGCCGCAACCAAATGAGGGGTATGACAAAAATAAATCTTGGACTTCATCAGATTTGCATGGAGGCCAGACAAATCAGCAAAGTGGCCAAGGGTGGTCATTGACCCTACTATTAATTTCCATGTATCTATTTATAAATAGGATCTTGATAAAATGGCGATGTGCTTTTAGGTTTTGCTCATCTTAATTGGGGATATCAAGTCCTTTAAATGTCGTATTCTTTCGGGGTGCATTTGGTATTAGTAAATCACATTTCCACCCATAAAAGGCTCAATATTGTCTCTGGCGATGCCAGAAATATTTTTCCTGACATTCCACAAATCAGTGGACATGTGGCACTAAAAAGGGGAGAAGTCACTTCATTTTCTCCCATGGTCTTGACTTCTCCCCACTTGATATCTCTCTCCCCTTTTTAGCACCACATGTCCACTGATTTGTGGAGCCAGAAATTTTTTTTCCAATCCTGAGCCGCCACAAAAAAATAAAATTATCAATTCTGTCCCAAAAATTTAATTTTGTCATACAAAAAGGGCATAATTAGAATTGGTGAATCTGAACGGAAACATGCTTAGTTGATGGCCTGGCCTCTGATTCCAAAATGACTCTTAAGTCATCTGATTGGCTCATAGTTGGGCCTAGTCTGAGCCTTTAAGGCCCAAATATAGACACCCATTTCTTCATAGCATTTTTTCTTCTTCCTCTTTTTTTTTTTTTGGAATGAGAATTGATCATTTATCTACCTTAGTTGTGAGGTTAAGGGCCGTTTGACATCACTCTTAGGAAACAATTCTCTATTCCCTGAAAATAGAAACCCAAAAATCGTGTTTGGCCAATACAGAATCCGGAACAATTCTGAGAAATATTCTCATTTTAGAGTAATATTTGAGTGACTTTTTTTACTTGTTAGAACTATTTTTTGAGGAAGAATAGAAACACGGGCTCTCTCTGTCGCACTTTACGTTCTATTTGGTTGTCAAAAAAAATTTAAAAAAAAAAATTTTAAAAATTAAAAAAATGTGAACTTTAAAATGAATTTAGTTTTATAATGTAAATATTATATTTTTTTCTTCCATCCAAACATGATTCTTTATTTTCGTTATTTAGAACAGATTTTAGTCTACAGTTACCAAATGAATTTTCAGAACAAATTGGTATTCATAACACATCTTTAAGAAAAACAATTCTTTTTCGAATCGGAGAATCACCAGAATTGATGCCAAACGGGCACTTTGAGTCAATGGGTATGCAACCTCTCTAAATCCATTTGGAGTGTCCCCTTTCCACTCCCTAACATGCTTGCAGAGTCAGACCTTATCGCGCTCAAGTATTTGTCATATCTGTGCCTGGAATAGCCCTGAGTCCATGTCCAATTCAAACTTTTTTTTTTCTCAATAATAATGTCTAGAGTTCCCATATAACCAAACATATTCAACAATTGAAATCCGGTCAAACAAAACCCATGGCATAGTTACTGAAGGCCTGTGACAATCCTATTTCTAGTGACTAGTGGAAGGTCCAAGCCCCAGGGGTGGGGAATTGGGACCCACTGTTCATTGGGTCCCACCAAGGAGACAGAAATCTTTGTTAAACAAAAGTCACTAGCTACGAAATGGAACGGAGTACATTCCATGATCATGTGAAAGTGCTTGCATGTAGCCACATAAATAATATCTCTTCCCCTTGTTGGTTTGCTAGAATTCTCATAATCAATTCATCACAAAAACAAAAGGTACTGTCCCTGTTAAAGAAGAGGAGGCTCCATTCCAACATGTTGCAGGAGAATTGATTTTTATGCCCCCTTAAAGGGAATCCACTCTAACCCAGATGAAAATTAGTAGATATGATCACTTGGACTTTGAAGGGCCTGAAAGGAAAGAATCAGTAATTTAATTAGTCTCGAGAATTGATTCAAACCATGTTTCAGATAAATGGTGTGATGTTTGGAGCCTTGGTAGTTTATTCATGTCCCCCTATTTCTTCACTAATAATTTTTTTTTTTTAGCCTTGGCCGGGAATAAGTTATTATTATGATTATGCCTTTATTTTCGAATGACAATTTCGTAATTTCTTATAATTGTGTAGGATATATATTTGCATTTATGCTAGGATTTTTACTATGGGAAAACAGAAAATAGAGGAGATATTTGTAACCCCATTTTTCACAAGAAAAAAGGATCTCGACATAGAAATATTGCCAAACAACGTAAATCTGGCATGCTTTAATTTTCTTTTATTGCATTTTTTTTTTACAGTTATTTAAGTACTATATATGGCTATAAACAGGCCAGATCGGGGCAACGATTACGACACCATTGTTCGGTCGTCGACCCAACTTGGGCCTAGACATTTCAAAAAGATCAATCCTCCGAAAGGGACCGATTGATGGATGATTAGAATTCAAACGAAGTCCAACCAAACCTAAGCTTAGTTATGCACACATACTAATTTTTTATTTTATTTTTTTTTAATGCAAAAACTAATTTATTGAATAATTTAGATGGATTGCAATGACCCATAGAGAGTTTATTTAAATAATCCAAGACTCCTAACCTGTAAAGATAACTTTAAAGATAATCCTACAATGGTCAAGAAATATTTAAATAGATAATTCAATATTCATATTATCGAAGGAAACCTCAATCAAATCAAATCAAATTTATACCTAATCTAATTAATTCAAATTCAAATTATCATGTGATGAGATACAATGTATCTCATCACACTATAATATCTTATTTTATTTTGTATCACCCTGCTGTAATTGCATGATCGGTCAGAGAAGGGGCATGCCTAATGGTTACAAATGTAACTCTTGATCTTCTTTAATTTGAGATTTGTTGATTAATATATAGTTAAAACATTCAACCATGCTTGGTGGTCACCGCCAATCTCTGAAGTCTAACTCTATCACATCCCACTCATTTTTATGAGCCTATCAGAGCTAGTGGCCTACTTGATCAGACTGTCATGATCTTCTTCCAAAGCATACGAAGTATGACCTACGATTTGAAAAAAAATTCTCGTTGAAGAGATTTTCAATAAATGAAAAAAAAATTATAAGACATGAGTATGAGAATTAAGAGTTGTACGGGCATAGAGGAGGATAATAAGGTTTTAATTTTTAAAAATCAAAAGTTTCACACCAGGCGGGTGGTGGCGGCACCACCTTCTGGAAAGAGAAAAACAAGAGCTAAGAGGTCACCAAATGATCGATGACTATGATATCATTTAACCAAACTGATTTATTGAATAGCTTGGATGGAGTACAATGACCCTATAAAGGGCTTAAATAGATAATTCAAGACTCTTAACTGAAAAAGACGACCTTAAAGTTGATCCTATTCTACTAAAAAATAGTAATATAAGATTGTGATTGTGATTGTAATTGTGAGGAGATACACTTAAAACTTCTAACACACAGGCTATTTTGGCTTATAGTTTTGTCATGTTGGGCTTGACTTAGATTGTAAATGCTGCGACAAAATTTAATGCACAAATGCTATTGAGATAGTAAGGTCATATTGCTATGATCCAAAAAAACAACGCAATAACAAAGAAACCCATGGATTATGCCATCGATTGTGTTTGCCACTTATCTAAATGGATGATGTCAAGTCATACTACGCCCTAACCTGTCCAACAAGAGCTTATGATAGTGGTCTTATATCGCATTGACAATCCTACGTCGCACTACCCACAATAGCTTATAATAGTGGTTAATATTGTATTGACAAGATGGAGAGATTACAATGGAGAGATACTAAGAGGATGGAAAATTGGGTTTTGTATTTTTTTTTTATATTAGAAAGACAAACTTGTTAATTTTTTAATAAAAAATTTATCGCACATGAGGGTTAAAAGCAGTTTAGTGTTACCAGATATTTTAATTAAGCACATATCTACGTGCTTGATGGGTCATACCTTCTAAGCATATCATCTCGTTCGTTAAGATGCACAACAAAATAAACTTTATTGTTTTTTTTTACTGTATGATTGAAAGAATCGCCAGATTTTATCAAGCCTCAAGTTATAGCTGACATTATGTAACGTTTTTTATTTAATGATTGTTTCACTATCAAAAAATATAAAGCTTTCCTGTTGAAAACCCAATATAAGTGTTGAAATTAAATATTAAGCTATATTATGACCTCAAATTTAGCCACCCAAACATTGCCTTTAAGTCTTAGTAATTAAGTTTAAAATGATAAAAGAGGTTTTTTTTTCAAGTGTTCATATTCTAATACCAGAAATAATTTTCTGCAAGCTATACCAAGCAAGTGGCAAACCCTTGTCTCTAGGGTTATATGAGCATTCTATATTGCCACATGTACCATTCTAGAGCCTTCGACGTCTAAAGGAAAGTACAACTCATGTTCCACTAGGACACATCACATATGTGCCACATTGCATGTTCTAAAACCTATCCCAACTTGTCCTATCATTACACATAGAAACCAGTGAAAGGATATGGTTCAAGCCATGGTGCATGGCCCCTGATTTGTGTGGCAACTTCCGACCGACCCATCAACCTGTCCAATTTTTAACATGTTATGATTTCATTTCTAGATAGGAGCTCCTAACAAACTGTCATGATACCTAGCTAGTTTAAAAATAACTATATATGATTATATATCTACCATATATTAACTACAATTAAACTATTAATTAACATATTATAATTTATATATTATTTAATTATTTTAAATCGATTACACATGAGGGTTAGGGTTGAATTTGGACCACATACAAGATGGTTTGAGTTGGGCCTGAAGGTGTTTGGTAGAGAGGTGTGTCCAAGCTGGGCTGGCTCATCTGCTTTTTCTAGCCTGAAATTGGTTTCAAGTTGATCTCAAATAGATTCGTTTGATTGGGCTCAACTCGAAGCTAGGCTCAATTCCAACTTGAATATTATAATATGTATTAATAAAATAATAATAAATATTACTTATATATAAATTTTTTAAAGAATTTATTCGAGCTCTAACCAAGCCGAGTTCGGCTCGAACTCGAATCAATTTGAGCTCGAACCGAGTCAATCAATTCGATCCGAGCTTCAAGCCTAACCTCTCCAGCTCGAGTTCGAGTTCGAACCTGGCTTAAATAAGTTCAAGCCAAGCTAGTATTGTGATTGGGCCTAGGCTTGACTCAACCTGGCCCAACCCAATTACCCTGGTTAAAGAAGTGGATGATTTGAACTTAACCACTGTAGAGTATTGAAAAGAAAAAGAGACCCAAATATCTTATCTAGAGATGGGAAAGACGAAAGAAAGTAGATGTATGAAAAAAGAGAGGGGGTGGTGGTGGGGGAGAGGGCTTTACATCTCATGGAAACGAATAAATGTAGGGTTTGGGGGTCTGAGAGGAGAGAGCACGGGATGGCACCTTTTGCTTTTCCCAGCCCTTTGCTTTTTCTCTTTACACTTTTGACCCACGAGCAACGGTCAGTGCGATGAGCCACCACCATCCGCATGAGAGAATAAACGGTCCGGTCCCCAACGTAGATTTTGGTGGTGTGAATTCTTGATACTTACACGCTCCCCTATGAATAAAAGATAGGAGGAGGAAATGGACTGTGGATACTCCCTCGTGTTTACTCTCTCCTTTATTACTTTTCTCTTTAAATGGTTTCCTTTTGTTTCACTGATCAAATACCTAAACTAAGTTTAACCATAGTTAAAAGAGTGTTCAAAGGGACACGTGGCCATGACATTTGACTACCCTTTCTAATGCGGGGATGAGGGGTGTGCTAATCATTGTCCTAATAAAATTAAGGGTAGATATATAAAACCTAAGGTGAGTGAATCTTAATCATAGTTAATGAGTAGTATATAAAAATAGTAATTTTAGAGTAGTAATTAGCCACCCCACATTTGACTACATAATCAAAATGACTTCCTAATTCATCTCCTTTAACCGTGGTTAAGCTTAACCAACTTTAAAAAAAAAAATTATTTTTTTTCTAAGAACCAAGGTTAAATGAATGAACTTAAGGGGTGAATAAATCTTAACCACAATTAGTAGGTATTAAAATGGTGAGTAAGAACCAATGAAGATCGGCCCATGTTTTTCACTTTTTCTTGTTAATGAACTCTTTTATAGAATGCAACATCTTATGACCACCCATTACTCAAAAACAAAAATTCTTACGGGCATAAGTGGGAAAATTCTTGGCTCCTCCCTGGTTAGCGAGAATTAAATTGTTCCTCATTGGTTTAAGTTGCAGCGATTCGGGGTGTCTGGCACTTGGTCCTGACTTACAAAACTGATTGAGTCTATAGGCATACAACACAAAACTCACAAGTAAAATGACCTTTCACTCTGTTTGGTTGGCAAGAAAGTGATGTCAAAAAGAAAAGTAAAGGAAAGAAAAGAAATTTGTTTTCTCTTTATCCATGTATTTGGTTAATAAGTTAATATGTAAGAAAAATTGCAAGAACAAACTAGATTTATATTTTCTTGAGAAAACGTAATTTTTTACAAAAATCTGCAAGAAAGTTATGTGAGTCAGGTTAGTAACTTTCTCCGAAAAGTAGATTTTCATGCTAATCAAACACCAATTTTTTCCTGCATTTTCCTGCTAACCAAATAGAGCCTTTGGATAGATATATATGACTAGGAGAGAAAAATTAAATTCCTGACGAAAGTTGGGCACTATGGCAGAGACATGTTAGTTTGAGAGAGGAGTGCTAGCCTACTCTTAGGGCTTTCATACTTTCAACCTAAGCCAATCATTTGTCCACTTCATTGTTAAAGTATACTTTTTCAGTGATTGTAAGGCTTTAACAATGAAAATTGCCACGTAGTTAGCTTAGACTGAAAGTAGGAAATCCCTAAGAGTAGGGCTAGCACTCGTCTAGTAAGAGATCGAGCCATAGGAACATTATTAGAGAAGGACGGAGATTTCAAGGTTGTGAAAGAGAGGGCTAATCAAAATGGAGTGATCCTATGATGACTGCAAACCCTGGTGCATGATTGTACTAATTTAATAGGTTAACCTTTATCCTTATCGTCAGGGAAGCTTACAGAGTTACTGATAATCTGGCTAATATCTATCGAAGTTAGGACGAACAACTATCTTGAGGAAGTTTGGGAAATCATAAAAATAAAATATTATTGGGAAGATCTAGTTACGGAAATTGCTAACGTACCTGTAAAAACTATTTGCAAACCTAAGGCTAGACCTCATTGGTCCAGCATACTTCACTTATTATGCACGAAAATGAATAAGAAATATATGACTAGGGGAGGCCGAAAATGTCAACCACTCGAACCTTCTCAATTTTCACGGATTGCCATTTAGGTTGGGTTCCACTTATAATTAAGGCATTGTTTGGACAGACTTTTCGGACGACTTCTACCCATAGTAATTATTGAGGAAGTTTTTTTTCGTTAGTGAAGTTTAGTCAAACATAACCTTTGGGCTCCCTACACTAGTTAGGTCAGGATATCTAGTTAGAAGCCAAATCCTCTACTGTGATAACCGGATTTGGCAAGTCCGGTTATCACCCTTTGAGGGAGCCACGTGTCCCGTTTGACACCGCTCAATTGTGGTTACGATTCACCCACCCATTTTTGGTTTTTTTTTTAAATATTAATTCTTTTTTTAAAATTAAAAAAACTGTTCTAAATGTTTTTTTAATATTAAATATTTTTAAAAAAGAATTAATATTTTTTTTTTAAAAGCAAGTATGGTTGGATGAATCTGAACCACAGTTAAGGGGTGTCGAAAAGGACACATGGTTACCTCAAAGGGTGATAACCGGATTTGTCCGTAGAGGATTTGACTTCATCTAGTTAATGTATTATAATCAATTAATTAATTATTTTGAATAAATATATTAAGCAAGTGGGGTTAGGGCTGAACTGTTTGTTATTGAGTTGGCTTCGGGTTCCCATTTTAAACCTCTTTTCAAATTGGAGGGGGTGGAGGGTGTCGGTCCTTCACAACCTAACCTAATCTGTTTTTACCTCTCTCCCCATTTATGGCATAAATAGAAGGTAAAAGATTAGCTCAGATGCCCGAGCGCTCACCTCGGGCATCCACAATACATGCAGCACCGGGCGATAATTTGGGGGAGAAATCATTTCACTTTCTTCCTATGATTTTGATTTCTCCCTAAATTACTCTCTCCTTTGAAATGCCATACCATCCCATGCCGAGCTGTGCACTCGGGCATCTGTCCGAGCTAATCTTTTGCCTCTATAGAATGGGTTGTGGATATACCTTAGGTTCTTAACAATGACTTACCCACACTACTTATAGTGGATGATGGATTAGAACTTCCTCCAAAAGTGAAAATTTCATAATTTCAGCTTTTCCCCTCGTTTTTAGAACTGTAGGAGCCTAAACCAACGTCTTTTGATGATTTCTTAATGTATTATTCGGTTAGAACAATCATTCCTTTAATCTCTCTCAAGTACTTTACTTTGTCAGTATTTTAAAATGCAATCTAAGGTCTTTTTATTGTTTAACACTTGAAATTTTGCCACAATTTAATCTCTTGAGGATTTTTTCGGAGCCTAAAAGCTGTTATGCCACATGTTCCACTAGTCTAATTGCCAGCTTTTTTTTTTTTGATTGAATAACTGCCAGCTTTAAGGACACATGTTATGTTTGCTTGTTGAACCAGATAAGGCAACAAGGTCAAAGTCGAAGGAAAATCCCCCGGCTTAGTCCTAAGTAAATCCGGAATCTTTATATAATATCTAGAAAAACTTAATGGATGTGTCATCCCTCTAGTCGATATAGCATGAATATAGCATGAAGATCAAATCACGGATTAAAATTTTGGTATGTATTGATTGAAACAGGTCGATTCATATCCTACGTTGGGGGGGGGGGGAACTCCTTAATATCATGCCTATACGTCCAGTACGAGAGACTTTTCAATTAATTTTTTTTCTTTCATTTCATTTATATTAGAGACAACTTATTTATATTAAATATCATTATTGAAAATATTTATATGTAAATAAGGTTATATCTCCATTTAAATTCAATAAAATTATCATAAATCCAAATTTATAAAGAATAAAATGACAACTTTTCAATTCAAAAACAAAATCATCTTTTGAGCGTTTTCACGAATTAAGTCAAAATTTTAATTTCTAAATAATAAGATATTTCTCAAATATTAAAATTTCATAAATTCTACTATATTAAAGCATTACCAAAACTCAAAAGTCCGGAAAAAAACATTATAAATTTTTTCCTTGCATATCCAAGTGTTTCTTAATGTATCTTGATTTTTTATCTCGTATTCTGTTTTAGACTTATCGATACAACATCTAATACCAATACTTTGAACCATGAATCATATCCCTTCAATATTACCAATTCTCTCATACATGTGGGTCAACTAACCCACTTGGGTGCACATCCAAGCCTCAACCATCTGGACGACGCCCATTAATTAACCACCTTCCTTTTATATATATTGCAAGGATTAACATGTGATTGGATTATATGGATCAACCATAAGTGAAAGAGGTGCCTTAAGTCATGCAATAAACATACCTTATCCTATTGTATAAAGAGAAGAAGAAAATGTTTTAAAATGGGAATTTAGTAAATTGGCTGTTCATTTTAGCCTATTTTATAAAACGCTATGCTCCAAAACTAATTTGCATAAAAGCTCGCCATTCATGAGTCGGGCTAGTAAAATGATGAGAATGCCCTTCTTCACTAAAATCCCAACTCTCCATCCTTCTTCCTCTTCATCCGTCGTCTCTAACTAAAGATCACGACAACTTGAGTCAAAATGTCTTCCCTTCCTTAACCCAGAGATTCACGATCAATATCTTTAGTGTCCAAGAGATCTAACTAAAGATCACGACAACTCGAGTCAGAATGTCCTCTC
Source organism: Tetracentron sinense (assembly GCA_015143295.1). Lineage (NCBI taxonomy): Eukaryota > Viridiplantae > Streptophyta > Magnoliopsida > Trochodendrales > Trochodendraceae > Tetracentron > Tetracentron sinense. The sequence goes on from CM026569.1 coordinate 15,435,945, forward strand.
TTCCTTGACCCAGAGATTCATGATCAATATCTTTAGTGTCCAAGAGATGGCACAATGATCGTTCGTTGTTGATTGAATAGAAAATCCAGAGACAACAAAAAATGCAACATAATCATAAATTATTCCATACAGAATCATACATTTAATTATCTTTGAAGCAGCAACTCCGACAATAATCTAATGATTACATGTAGACATAATCTTTACACATGTTAATTTTATAAAATAAATCCAATTCAAAACAAGGAAAGAAGAGTAGAGAAGAAGAGAATGTTGTTAAGTAGAGAAAAAAGTTGAGGTGGAGAGAAAGGAAATGTTTGGGGTGCTTCATTATTACGTTGTTGTTGTTTTTTTTTTTTTTTTTTTTTTTGGAGAAAAACCAAGTTAGCAACTAAATCAAAGGTTTAGGACAAAAATGTTAATATTAATGAATTAGATGGTAGAGTGTGATGGGACCAAACGTGTCTACAATTGTTTTTTTCTAAAAGTGTTGGGAAAAGCATTTTATTTTATTGTATGGAGACAAAAATGGAAGAACGAGATTAAGGAAGAGTTGGGGTTTCCCCAAGAAGAAGAAAGACATTCTCAACAATTTTATTAAGAGATTAACTATGAATCAGAACTCTGATTGAAGGGATAATTAGAGCATTCCAAAATTTACCTTATGGTAGGGGTATTTTAGTTTTTACATAAATAAATAAATGGTATTTTTGACGACCAAAATTTTCTATGTAATACCCAAAATACCCTTGCCAAGGCATTTTTGAATTGCTCGGGTTGTCTCATCAACTGGAGCTCTTGTTCATAGTTAATCTCTTTTATTAATAGGTTTGACTCAAAAAGAGTCTATGGGTACTCCCAAATATACTCCTCAATCCTAACCGTCTATGGCTGATCACAAGGACTAGGATTTGGCTTGATTTATTTGTCTTTATTATTATCACATCAGCTCTATTCTTGACCATTCTTGACCCTCTAGTAATTGAATTAAATTGTTAAATTTTTGGAATATATTTGACATCTATATACTTACACTTGACTCCAATTCAAATAGACTCATCCATTGAAGTTGTGAGTTTAACAATTAATGAAGAATTGGTCTATGGGTACTCCCAAATATATTCCCTAATCCTATTTATTAATAACTAACCACTAAGTGTCAAGATTTGACTTGACTTATTTTGTCTTTTCTAACGTCACATTAGTTATAATCCTAACCGTTTACTAATAGAATTAAATGGTTAGGATTTGAGAGTATGTTTGACAGTACCTCTGGACTAATTCATAAATTAATGATGAGGTTCATGTCGGGGTGTCAACGGGTCGGGTTAAGGCCGGGCCCGATTAATAAAAAAAAATAGGGCTGAGCCTGGCTAGCCCACTTATTAATTAGACCAAGCCGGGCCAGCCCACCTAAGGAACTAAGGTAAAAAAAAAAGTATTCTTTTTAGAAGAGATTTTTAATCGGGCTGGGTTAGGCGGTCGCGGTCCAAACTCGGTTAGAAGCCTATCAAAATGGGTCACAAGCTTTAGACTCTAACCCCAAGCTCATCCTAATAAATAATCCGGTAGGGCGAGTGGGCCGAGTCGGGCTATGGGCCAACCCGGCTGTTAACACTCCTAGGTTTATGCAAACCGGTTTTCCTAAATAGTGTAATTTTAAAATAGCCAAAGCTAAACATGTGACTTGCTAATCCTTTTTTAAGACTTCCTTCAGCTTCCATCCTTGTTATTTTTTATTTTTAGTTTGTTATCCTACAAAAGGAAAATGCCTGCATCACAGTATGTAAAAAACTCGTTACGATTATTCCATCATTGTGTTTGAGGTTAGAGAGTGTTAGTTACATGATAACATTTCACCAAAAAAACAACTTCTCTGTTACCTCGTGTGTTAGGGTGTTATCCTGGGTTTAGTCCCACTAGGGTGTTATCCCGGGCTTAGTCTCATTTCAACTGGGAAGAAGACTTTGCAGGGTGTATAAGAGGCCATCAACCCTCCTGCAGACAGGCCCTTATGGAGGAGTGATTGCTTAGACTTATCCTTATGACACCTTAGCAGCTACCTTAGGCCTGGTTGTATATTAGTTTAGAGTGTGTGTTGTTACATGATAACATTTCACCAAAATATATGTAGCTAAATAACTTGTCCTTTAACATAAGGTTGTTTAAACATTTCTCAAGGGTTCATGAAAGAAAACCGATGATATGTTTCCACATGAACCATGCAGTGAGTAGGGCTGTCAATGGATCAGATTAGGATCCGGATCCGGATCCGATCCGATTAGCCGGACTTGCACCCTATATGTGATCCGTCCGATAAGATTCGGATCGGATCCGTGGAATCCGATTATAATCGGATCGGATTCGGATATAGGGTGATCCGATCAATTTAAAATCCGATCCGATTATAATAACGTTTTAAAATCATTTTAAATATATTATATAGATTTTCTATTCATAAAGTATTAATTTAAAAAAAAATTAATATTAATTAGAGTTAATTAAGGTACTATTAGATTTTTATATTATTAAAATAGAGTTTTTTTTAAAAATTAACCTTAATCGGATCGGATTCGGATTTTGAACATATAATCGGATTCGGATCAATTAATTCATGATCTGACCAGATCACGGATCAGGTTCGAATCTGTTGGATTCTTAATCGGATCGGATTCGGATCTAGACAGATCTGATCGGAATCTCATCCATTGACAACCCTAGCAGTGAGTCAGTGAAGCTAGAAGTCCCCCTAAATTAGATATGGGCAGTTAAAAGTCTTATCATGAAGACACAAATCCATTAGAAGCCGACACTAATCAATTGATTCTCCCCCCCCCCGAAAGAAATTTGATTGCTAATGGGACATGGCTTTTTTGAAACCTGAGTTCGCATTAATTCTAAAGTTAATTTTAAGGGCAATGATAACACCCCGCCTCTTGCGTGAGTGGTAGGGGTGTGGCCTTCCAAGGGGAAGGTCAGGGATTCGATCCCCCGAGTACGAGCAGCAAGAGCTCCACTGCCCATGTTAACTTCTAGCTAGCTGACTCTACTGATGTAGGTAAATGATATCGACTACCAAAAAAAAAAAGGGGGCGATGATTAGCACACCATGTATTTGACTATATAATCAAATGTCATGCCCACGTGTCTCTTTTAAAACTCTTTTAATTATGGTTAAGTTTAAGGAAATTAAAATTTTTAATTTTTTTATTTTAAAAAATTAAGGTTTTATTACTTAACACTCACCGTGAGTGAATATTAACCATAGTTGATGTTGGGTAAAAGAAGTTAAGCATTTCCGTAATTTTAAATCATTAGGGTTAATTAATTCTTATCATTTAAATGAGTTTGCATCCGTTAGAATTCTAACGGAGCCGGTTAACGTCACTCACTTTCATTTGAGTGGGAAATGGAACTATTGATCCCAATTTATGCTAATGGGGAGCCCACTAACTATAATTTGAGAGGATTACATACCATTCATGAAAAGTAAATGGTATTTTAGTCAAGTCAAATAAAAATTAAATATAGAATTTAGCTTTTAATTAAATATAGATTTTAAATTTAATTAGGATCTCTAGCTAAAAAGATAACCAGAGCCTGAATATATGCCTAATTGCAGGAGCCAAGATTGCCTAGGTTTTACCAAGTTTGGCCTTCACTTGTAAGGGTGAAGCCCTAACTCTTGAAGGGCTTAAATTGGCTAGGCCAAGCCGTCCCCTCATGAATCGGGGCCAAAAAAGATCAATTGGTTTTTATTAAGCGGCGCTTGTGGTTTAACAAGGTTTATATGTTGGTTTCTATCCAAATGCAATCCGCATCTTTTAGCATTAGGTATTTATATTAGGAAGAGTTAATTGACCAGTGGTTCCTAGGACTTACGTCTCATGAAGCAGAAGGTCCTGGTTTCGACTTCCCACTGCCCCTTTGGGACCAGTCCTACACAGATTTTTCGGGCTTACCTGGTGTGGTGGGTTGTGGGCTTTTGTCGCACCCTCGGGGATTAGTCCTGACCCAAAGGGTTGGGGATACCCCGAGTCTCCCAAAAAAGAGAGTTAATTAAAATTATTAGCATACACCCTACAATATAGTCGTTTTTGTAAGAGAAGCTTAGTGCTCACGGAATGATTACTGCCTCAATTAATTATTTGAGGAGTTACAGCACTTTATTTATAATCACTTTGCTACATCTGTACACAGCAGTGTTTACAAGGGATTTCCTTTGATAGGATTCAATCACACAACCATGTTTCCTTTTTACAAGAGATCTCCTTTGATAGGAATCAATCACAGCAAGAGAATTGATAGAATAGGAAAGAGTGCACTGCCATGTGACATCTTTTATTCTACGAGTTTCCAAAACAGGATTGGAAGGAATCGGTGGAGAGAGCTGTTGTGATACACTAACATTCCCCCGCAAGCTACGCGGCACCTCGGTGACGAGAAGCTTGGACTGCAAGAGCTTAAACCGAGAAGAAGAGAGCCCTTTAGTGAAAATATCAGCAACTTGATCAACTGAGGATACAAAGTTAACAGTGATATCACCACGAACCACCTTTTCCCGAATATAGTGGTAGTCGATCTCCACGTGCTTAGTACGAGCATGATAAACAGGATTGGAGGCTAACGAGAGAGCACTCACATTATCACAATGTATTGTAGGAGGGGATTTGAGAAACACCCCTAGATCACGTAGAACCTTTTGAATTCATGCCAATTCAGCAGTGATGTGAGCCAGCGATCTATACTGGGACTCAGTGCTAGAGCGCACAACAGTTTGTTGTTTCCTGGCACTCCATGCAATTAAACTGGAACCAAGAAAAACCCCATAACCTAAAGTGGACCGGCGATCATCCGGATCGCCAATCCAGTCGACATCAGAAAAAGCTATTAAAAGAGGAGCACCTTTCTCAAAAATCAAACCAAAGTGAATCGAACCCTTGAGGAACCAAAGGATTCTTTTAACTGCAGTCCAATGAGAAGAGCGTGGAGAATGCATAAATTGACACACTTGATTGACAGCAAAGGAGATGTTCGGACGAGTTAGCGTCACATATTGAAGAGCACCAACAATGCTACGGTACTCGGTAGGATCAGCAAGAGGATCACCATTAAACCTTGAGAGTTTGAATCCAGCGGCAACATGGGAATTGAGAGGCTTTGCACCATCCATCTTGGAACGAGTAAGAAGATCACAAATATATATAGATTTAGATTGAGAGAGATATAGAGCCTAAGATGTGCGATGGACTTCAATACCCAGAAAATAATGGAAGGGTCTGAGATCTTTCATTGCAAACAACTGATTTAGATCACCCAAAAGTGATTGTAGCGCTCAAGCTTGATTCCTTGTAATAATTAAATATGAAAATTACCGGCAATTTAATAATCTTGCCTGAGATAATTATTGTGGCGCATAACCTCTATGCACTTTTATGAGTATGTGAAAATGATTATAAGCACCCAAATGTTCACCTAGTAAAGCCTATAATATCCATTAAACTTGAGAGGAATTCTTTAAAAAAATATATTTTTAAATAATTAAAATATAATTTTTATTAAAAAAAATAACCAAATAATATATTATTAACTGAGTGCCAACCAAAAAAAATTACATATGTCATAACCAATAGCATTTATTCATGACAGTTATTATCAGTATAATCATTTATGACTACAATAATTCAAACCAAACAGTCTTAAGTTATTTTCGGAGTTGGTAGCTTATCTTTTCAATTGAAGCTGCTGATTATATTTGAACTCCCATATGCATGTCCTTACATCCCTTTTTTAGATTTTAGGATATTAGTGGCTGAATTTACTTCGTGTTTTTTTTTTAAAAGTAAATTCACTCTTTAAAAAAAAATACTAGCATAATGATTTGTTTTTTTTTTGTTAAAGGAACACAACACCTAACTCACACACACGGTCATGCAAGGATTAGTTAAGTCACTTTTACTTAACTTCTCACAGTTTTATATTAAATTCGTAATTTTGTATTTATTGTAGTTTTATATATAGTATAATGTATATCAAGGTTTAGACTTTTTTTTTACAAGACTAGGTTAATTGATTAATGCCAGGAATTTAAAGCTCGGCAGATGGACGATATTACAGCCATAGCATGCACCCATTGGGACTCCAACCGATACTTACCCTGAAAAGGGAGGCGCAATACATTGAGACAAGCCCATTGTGTGTACTAGGGGTTCACATGGGTATGGGTCAAACCGTGAACTGGACCGAACCAACCACCATGGTTCGGTTTTTTTTAATTCTTGGTTCGGTTCTGGGTCCAATTTTGCTTAAACCGAGTTTCTTTGGGTCAGTTCTGGTTTGTTCCAATTTAAAACCGAACCGAACCGAAATAGAACCCAATGTAGAACCGCGAACCGAACCGAACCGAATGTGGAGCCCAAGAACCGAAAACCATATGAGACCCGAACCGAACCGGTTATGGGTCTTATAAATATGTTTTTTTTTTTCAAAACCTAAGTTCCTAACGCTAATATCTCTTCTGCCTGGACCACCTCCACCTTGCTCTCTTTGTTCTGGCAGCCCCCACCACTCCTCTCTTTGTTCCGGCAGCCCCCACCACTGCTCTCTCTCTACTCCATCGCCGAAAGAAAAGGTAAGTCGCTGCTCTACTCTTTGTTACTTTTCTTCTTCTTCTTCTTCTTCTTCGATGTAAATCTGTATATTAGGTTTTTTATTGATGTAAATCAGTGAGAGATTTCTTATTTTTATTTTAATAGCATCAACTATGTAAATCTGTGAGAGGGTTTTTTATTGATGTAAATATGTCTCAATTTTTGAAAATTTTTAAGGTCTCCTAATCATCTTCAGCATACCCAGATCTCTCTTGCTTGAGAAACCCTAGATCTGTACCCCTTTGTTACTTAGGCATTTTCAAAGCTTCATTTCATATTCAGCATTTCTTCAAATCACAGGGAGAGAGATTCATTTTAGCTAGAAAAAATTGAATGAGAGAGAGAGAGAGACAGAGAGCTCTGTTTCAGTTAATTTGATCAAACAATTTATTTAAGAATCAAACTAACCCTTGCGCCAAAAAAAAAAACTGAAAAAATAATCAAACACGCATTAGAAGAATTTCCCGTATACCCTTTAAGCTCTGCAGAATTCTAAGATCTCAAGTATGGGATTTGATTTTAGTATCTGATTTGTTTTTGGGTTTTGTATTTATAATTCGTGTTTATAATTTATCCCTTGTTGTTCATTGAATTGATTTGCAGTAATTGTCTTATACCTTATGTTTTGCATTTGGTTGTGCAGAAGTATAGAGAATTGTGAGTAAATGTCAAGTATGGGGGGCACCAACACTACCAACAATGATGTGTTGCATGTGCATGCTGAACCAGACAGAGGTCTTACAGCTCCTACGGATCCTACCCTCATTTCTACCCCTGAATCTACCATAGAAAACTGTGAGGGTAATGTTAGTGTAACTTCACCTAAGAAAAAAGCTTACAAATCTAAATATGAAGTATGGGAGCATTATATAAAGATTAAATTTGATAATCGGGGGAAACCTGAGAGAGCAAAATGTAATTATTGTATTGTTGAGTATTGTTGTTCTAGTACTAATGGGACTAGTTCATTGTGGAAACACTTAAAACGTCTCGAGTCTTCCTTGAATGCAAACAAAACTAAAAAAAATTGTTGTCTTTCCAGAAAATAGGGCAAGAAGGGGATACTAGTGCTACTACTTCCCTTGTCACTTGAAAATTTAACCAAGAGTTGTTAGAGATGCCCTTGTCAGGATGATAATAGTTGATGAGTTGCCCTTTAAATTCGTGGAGCGTAAATGATTTAGGTATCTTATGAATGTTTTGCAACCCAAGTTTAATTTAATCTCGTGAACTACTGTGGTGAGAGATTGTTAGATGTTATATGTAAATGAGAAAAAGAAGTTAAATATTTTTTTTTGAGTAGGTTTGTTCAAAGACTTTGCCTTACCACTGATTTATGGACTTCTTTGCAAAATATTTCTTACATGTGTCTCACAACACACTTCATTGATACGGATTGGAAGTTACATAAAAGAATTGTTAATTTTTGTGTAATTTCTAGTCACAAGGGCGAGTCAATTGGTAAAGCAATTGAATTGTGCTTGATTGATTGGGGTGTAGAGGATGTGTGTTCTATAACTATTGATAATGCAAGTTAGAATGAGGTGGCTGTGGGGTTTTTGAAAAAGAAATTGAATAAAATGCATGGTTGTGTTTTAGAGGGTGAATTCTTGCATATGAGATGTTCTGCAAATATACTTAATTTAATTGTAAAAGATGGAATGAGTGAGGTGCATGATTCCATTGCTAGAATTAGGGGTGTTGTGAAGTATATTAAGAGCTCTCATTTAAGATCTCAATAATTTAAGAAATGTATTGAGCAAAAGAGAATTGGATGTAAAAGTTGGTTGGTTCTTGATGTTCCAACTAGATGGAATTCAACATACCTTATGTTGGAGACGGCAATTAAATTTCAAAAAGCATTTGAACGATTGGAAGAACAAGAACCTCAATTTGAGAGGGATCTTAAAGATGGGCTTCCTACAGAGGAAGATTGGAATTATGCAAGAGTTTTAGCTCAGTTTTTAAAGACTTTTTATGATGCAACTACACGTCTTTCAGGGTCTTCCTATGTGACATCTAATATATATTTTCATGAAGTTTATGAAATAGAATGCACAATAACTGAGTGGTCAAGGAGTGCAGATGTTTTTTTTTTAATTCTATGGCATGTAAGATGAAGGAAAAGTTTGATAAATATTGGGGGAATATTGATAAAGTTAACATGTTGTTGTTGATTGTTGTGGTGTTGGATCCTACTTATAAATTGGGATATGTGGAATTTTGTTATGCGCATCTTTATCCAACTGAGAAGGCTGAAGAGTTGTCTAGGAAGTTAAGAAGAACATTAGATCGACTTTTTAATTTTTACCAATCCCAAGATGTAAAGTTGTGTGCTCCATCTACTAATTCCACACACTTCTAATTCTATTGAGTTTGAGGTGAAACCTGCTATTCAACCCGCAAAGAAGTTTAGGAGGCGTACATATTTAAGACACTTGGAAACAAAAGAAAGTGAGGGCAGCAAGTCGGAAGTGGATCAATACTTAGACGAAAGTGTTGTGAAGGAAGATGAAAAGTTCGATATCTTGAATTGATGGAAAGTCAATGCTTCAAGATATCTCATACTGTCTAAGATGGCACGAGATGTCTTAGCCATTCCTGTCTCTACTATTGCTTCAGAGAGTGTTTTTAGCACAGGAGGTCGAGTTTTAGACCAATTTCGTAGTTTACTAACTCCAAAGATTGTGGAGTGTTTGATTTGTACACAAGATTGGTTACATGCATCAACACTTCCGATTAATATTGAAGAGAAGCTGGAAGAACTTGAACAGTTTGAATCAGGTTTAGTTTCTTTTATTTTAATTTGTCATTTTAAAATTTTATCTTCAAGTTCATTTTTATACTAATTGGTTATATGTCAAACAAGGGGCATCTAGAGTATGAAGGTGCATCTGGAGTAAGAAGGTAATCAATAATTTTTTTGAGTATGAAGGCATCTGGAGTATGAAGGTATCTGAAGTATGAAGGTAATCATTTCTTGATCAATTATCCATCTCTTGTATCTGTATTTTTATTTTGAGTTATTTTTCTCCGCAGGGCAATGCTCATGTTGTTGGGTGTTACTCTCCCCATGTTTTTTTAGGTATTGAAAGTGCTCACTTTTCTTTCTGTGTTTTAAAGGCTGCCAGAGCTTTTCCAGCCTTCGTATTAAGTTTATGTTACTATTGTTATCTGAATCCCTAACTGCCTATGATGGGTTTTAAATATACTATGATCAGTGACAACTATGAAAAAAGAATATACTCTGAGGCACCTCAACTAATATTTTTTTAAACTCCCTATATTTATTTGATTTAATGTAGTTGAATAGGTGGTTCTTTTATTTTTTTGAGTTGATTTATTTTCATCTTTGGGCCATTTTAATTTGAGCAAGTGATGATAGAACAGACAGGGAGCTGCAGAAGCCTTCTGGTGTTGATTCTTCTTAAGGGTTAATTTGAAGAAAAAAACTGTTTTTAGGTTTAATGCATTTTTTCTACCAGTCAAACAGGGCATTAATCGCCTATGGAGCTGCAGAAGCCTTCTGGTGTTGATTCTTCTTAGCCCTTAACCATCAACCAATTAGACTTGCCAAGGATTTGTGATTTTGGATTTTGCTAGCCCCACTCCCCTATGTTGCACTCTCCATTTTCGTAGTAAGAAGACATGGATTTTCCCATAGATTTTACTCCAAAAGAGAAGAGTGCAATGGGGAGAGAGTGGGGATAGCACTCCCTTGATATTTGAGAAGGAATGAGGATGTGGAATGGGGTTAAAAGTCCCAGGCGTGCCCTTTTACTGTTGTGCTAATAATTTTCTTGCTTTAGGAGGAAGAGCTCTCTTTATTAGTTTGATCATAGTTTGCAAAATTAGTCTTGAAATGCTTGAAAGGTCTGTAATTATTAAATTTATAGTAGCTTTCCATATGTGATGTTTATTATACAATCTAGAGTTGATAGCTATTGAAGGATCTAGTTTTGCCATTTTAGTTGGAACTTATAGTTAGTGAGGATTTGTGAACAGCAAACCACCTTCTGGGATTTATTCCATGTGTGCTGAAAAATACATGTTTGGTACTAGAATTTGTATTTGAAGATTATCTTGTTAGTCATCACAGAGAACTAGAGATTGTCTTAAACATATTTATGGTGGAAATTTGTTTTGGGGTTCGATCCTTTATACTCATTGATACTATTTTTATTTTTACTAATCTATGACATGGGTTCCTTCCTAGGGGTAAATTCCTAACTTGGGAATCTCCTTCTTATTTATTATTTTTGAATATGTTTGGAGTATTAATTTGTTAATTGATCAATTGCAGGTAGTGGAAGGTGGACTTGGCATTGGTAGTGGAAGATTGGAAGGTGGAGTGAAAGACTGGAAGTTGGCTTGTGCCAGTGAGCTTGTGTTAATTTGTTCATCATTTTAGGACTTATTTTGTTAATCTATTTTAATTGGAGATTAGTTTTGTTCATTGGTAAGATTTGAGTTTCGGTTTTAGACTTTTAGTACACTCAGAATGTGAACTATTGGGTTTTCTTATCTTTTTCATGGTTTGCAGTGTGATGGGTTATGGATTTATCTATTCAATTTAATCTGTTTTAATTGGTGATTATTTTTTTTCATTGATGAGATTTGAGTTTTGGTTTTAGTGCATTGAGAATGTGAACTACTGGATTTATCGTCATTAGGAGCAGATTATAAACCCGTGAGTAGAACCGAACCGAGGCTCTACGATTCAGTTCTAGGTTAGGTTTTTTTCAAACTGAGGCTCTACGGTTTGGTCCTGGGTTGGTGTTTTAGAACCAAGAACTGACGGTTTGGTCCCAAAAATTCTTAGAATTGACCTAAACCGAACCGTGTGCACCCCTAGTGTGTATCAAACTGTTAATTTCACTAAATAAATATATATGTTTTGTGGGATTTAACAAATATATATCAAAAATGCTAGCCCAGTCACAGTCTTCTCCAAGATGCTAAATAGTGGCAACAAGTGTCTGCTCATCTCCCTTTTATAGGATAAAAATTGACTTAGTTCGTATGGTGATATCACTCCTCAATATTTTAAGGTATTTTACTAACATTTATGCATTAAAGTTTATTTTTTTGGAAAATACATAACAGACTACACATTCCGCTATGTTATGGAATTCTGGTCCTCAATGGTCCATGCCTCTTTTTTTAACACATGTATTATGGTGGTTAGGATTTACTCCACTCCTAGATTCCATCCACCCAAAATTGGTTTTTAAAAGGAAAAATAATATATATTAATCTCGATTTATTTAATCTTATCTATAGTTAACAAGGGGTTACAAGGGACATGGGACAAGGTGATCCACTAATACTGCTCTATTGTATTTCATTTTTCAAAACAGTGTATTTAAAATCTTATGGAAAATAATCCCCTCCTTGGTCCGAGGAATGGATAAATCATGTTGCCCTTTTTTTTTGTGCCACGTGAATTCTTTTTTATTCTCTTTAATTGTAGTTAAGATTCATTAACTCATAGGATTAAAGCATCTACCCTCAATTAAAATAAAATAAAATTTAATAACAATAATTAAAAGTTGTAAACCATAGTTCTAACAAGCTTTGTGAGGGGGCGGAGGAATAGTCCCTCGAATTGTATCACCACTCTTACTCATTTAGAGTAGGGTTACACTCAAGCCAAGGTACTCAGCTCGGCATGTTTGAGTCAAGCTCAAGCTGACATTTTAGGTAGGGGTGTATTCGAGTCGGGCTTGGCCCTGCTCGATTTGGTTCGAAAAATTTTCATCTATGCTCGAACTCGGCTCGGCTTGATATGTAGTTTGAAAAGCTCAGCTCGAGTCTGTTCGGCTAAGTTCGAGCACGAATTGATTTGAGCTCAAGCCGAGCTCGATTTGGTTTGAGCTCGGATTGAATTATTTTTAAATAAAAATAATAATATTTTTATTATATATATAAAATATATAATAATTATATTACATATATATATATATAATATTACTTTTTATATAATATTCAAGTCGAGCCGAGCTCGAGCCAAATCGGGCCGAGCCGAATCAAAAAAGCCTTGGCTTAAGCTCGGCTTGAATACACTTTCAAACTCAAATAATGGAAGATTCAGAACAATTGAGCCTATTTTTTGAGCTCAAGCCGGCCTTGATCGGGCCGGGCCGAGCCAAACTTTGAGCTAGCTTGGTTTGGATAAACCTCTAATTTTAGGGTCGAACGAATCATGCCAAGCTTTATTTTGTGCTTGAATTTTTAAACAAGCCAAACTCAAGCAAAACCATATATATATAATTAAATTAAATAATTATGTATAATTAAATTAAATAATTTTATAAAATCAAGTTGAGCCAACCTAAGCTCGATTCGGGTTGAATAAAGTCCGAGCCTGAACGAAGCTCAATCAAACTTATTTAAGACAAGACAAGCTCAAGCCTAAACACAGTTGGGCTGGAATTAAAATCCCAAGCCAACCTAGAGCATGTTCAAATCAAGCTCAAATTATTTAAACTTGGCCAGGCCTGACCCTATCTATAAGGCTCGGTGAGCAGGTTCATATACCATCTAGGAAGCATGGATATATAAATGGGTTATGGGTATGATACGATATGGATACGATGATACGACAGAACCTAAAAAAGTAGGATACGGGTACGGCTAGGATACGTTTATAATTTAAACAAATAATAATAATACTATATTTTTATTATAATTACAAAATAACCATTGGTTTAGTTCTGTTTACGTATAAAAAAATACCAGGCCCATGCAAAAGCAAAAGAAATAGGGTCATCTCATTATCTACTAAGCAAAAAAGAAAGTCATCCTATCATCCACTAGACAAAATATAAAGAAGACCATGTTCATGCAAAAACAAAAGAGATAGGGTCACACCCCCGAGTCTCCAAAAAAAAAAAAAAATTATTCATGGCCGTGTCCCGATTGTATCCATGCTTATCTATGCCGTATCGGAGCCGTATCTGAAATAAAAAAATTGTTTTTAATTAATAAGATATGTCTAAGCCGTATCCCGTCATATCAAAAGCGTATCCATATCCTACACGTGTCTAATACGGTTACGAAGCCCTATTTGAAGTATCCTTGCTTTCTAGTATGCCATAAATTTAGGCCCCGTTTGGTTGTACTTCCGTTTTTCTGGTTTTTAAAACAAAAATTTAGAAATTTTTACGCAAAACATGTTTAGTAAGCATGTTTCTATTTTTGGTTTTTAAAAATTAGTAGTAAAATTTTTGAAAATCAAGATAACAAAAAAATTTTTGTTCCCTCCGGTTTTAGAAACAAAAAACAAAACCAGAACCACTATGCATCACCACTCTTAACACCATCACTACTCTACCACCAACACCACTCCACCACCACCACCACTCACCACCCACCACCCACCACCCACCACCCACCACCACCAGCCTATAACACCACTCAACCACCACCAACATCACCACCACTGACATTACAATCACCACCACCACCACTCCACCACCACCCATCAGCGCCGCCCCACCACCACTCATCACGACTCCACCACTCACCACCACCCACCACCCACCACCCACCACCACTCACTAACACTCACCACCACAACCACTCCACCACCAACATCACCAACACCACTCAACCACCACCAACATCACCACCACCACCACCATCACCACCCATCACCACGACTCCACCACCCACCACCACCCATCACCACCACTCCACAACCCACCACCACTCACCACCACCACCACCACCACCAACGCCACCTACACCACTCAACCACCACCACTCCACCACTCACCACCACCACCACCACCACCCCACTACTACTCACCACTCCACAACCCACCACCACTCACCACAACCACACCACTATCACTCACTACCACCACCACCACAACCACTCCACCACCAACGCCACCAACACCACTTAACCACCACTATCACCATCACAATCATCACCACTATAGATTAAAATTGCTTACCCATTATTATATATATCATATTTTCCAAACGTATTTTTTTTGTTTTTTATTTTTTAAAACAAGTAAGAATTGGTAATGCTAAACACATTTTTTACTTAAAAATTTTGAAATGAGAAACTTATTTTCAGTTTTAAAATACAGAAAATGAAAAAAGAAAAACGGAAATGGATCCAAATGCCCCTATTAAACTTATTTTTATTTTTACAAAATATTTTATAAACGTAAGCTGGCTAATTTAAAATTCCCTTTTATTTTTCAAAGAAAAAGGCCCCTCTTTTTCTTTTTCCAGCATGTACACTCGCTTTCTTTGTCTTTCTCCCTCTTCATGGAAATGGAATGAGTAATGAGAGGAAGGCGCATGTTAGTCCAGTGAGTACAGTTCTCAGTACCCACACTTCAGTCACTCTCAATTTCTGCGCTTCATCTCTGACACTTCGTACCCTCTCCCTGATTCTTCTCTCTCCCATCCTTTCATATGTTTTCTCCGGTAGAGAGAGACTTCTGACCTAGACTGGTTTCAGAAACCTCGGCCATGGCGTTCAAACTCTTCCTTCTCTTCTTCTCCATCTCTTTTGCTACTCTTTCATTCTCTTTCGAACCTCCCAACGAAGAGGGTATGTTTGTAATGATCCTTTTTCTTTTCAATTATTTCTTCTTAGTGGTTTACTGTAAGTTGATCTGGTTTTTTTTTTTTGTTTCTGCTTTTGTTGTCTTTAGTTGAAGCTTTGATCAGTATTAGGGGATCTCTGAATGACCCTCATGGAGTTTTGAATAATTGGGACGAAGATTCGGCTGATCCTTGTAGCTGGGCTATGATCACCTGTTCTCCTGAAAATCTAGTTATTGGACTGTAAGTTTTTCTTCTTTATTTCTATTTGATGTTTGGAGGAAGAAGAATGAGAAATAACGTGGGGTTTTTTTTATATTTTGTAGGGGAGCTCCAAGTCAGAGTCTGTCTGGAAATTTATCCGGGAGAATTGGAAATCTTACAAATCTCCGCCAAATGTGAGGAAACAGAAATAATTTTACCATTTCCAGAAAAAAAGGGAAAACCCCATTTGGGTTTATTCTATTTTCCATTTCATTCTGATTATGTTTTTCTAATTTGGGTGAGAATATGTAGATTATTGCAGAACAACAACATATCTGGAGAAATTCCACCAGAACTTGGAAAACTCCCAAAGCTTCAAACGTTGGATCTCTCCAATAACCGGTTCTCCGGCATAGTTCCTGAGTCGCTGGGTCAGCTAAAAGGTCTTCAGTATATGTGAGCTTTCTCGCATTTTTTCTTCTTTTGTTTCTCCATTAGTGCTCTGTTTCTGATATCTTATTTTATCTTTTGTTTTTGTTCTTTTGTATTAAATCGAGTAGGAGGCTGAACAATAACAGTTTGTCTGGAGCTTTCCCAGTGTCTTTAGCGAAAATCCCTCAACTTGCTTTCTTGTGAGTATTTCTTTATCATCCTCGTTTCTGTTTCTGTTTTTGTTTTGTTTTTGTTACAGAGCCTTGGAAGTCGAATTTTATTAAAATTTTCTGAATAAGAAACGTTTATTTCAAAAATCTATAAATGGGTTCTCTTCTAAAAATTTTTGGATCTTCAGGGACTTCTCATATAACAATCTAAGCGGACCTGTTCCCAAATTTCCCGCCAGAACATTCAAGTAAGATTTTGAGCAACTTTCTTCTCAGTACTCTCTGCTCATAAAATTGTTTTCTTTTTTCTTTTTTTCTTTTTTCAGGTTGAAGTTTTTCTAATTTATCTGAACTTCTATCTTTTAATCTGTTTCCTCTTCTAGCGTTTTGGGAAATCCTCTGATATGTGGAAGCCGCTATACGGAAGGTTGCTCTGGAAATGCCACCCCTGTTCCTCTTTCATTCTCTTTGATTTCATCACAGGGTATCTCTCTCTAACAATCCCTGTTCCTCTTTCATTCTCTGTACACTCCTTTAAAACCTCTGGTTCACTTTTCAGGAAAATCCAAGAACAAGAAATTAGCCGTTGCAGTCGGGGTTAGCCTCAGCTTAGCCATTCTCCTCCTTTTAGCACTTGGGTATCTCTGGTGGAGAAAGATAAAAAGGATTCAAACCATCTTGAACATCAACGGTCAGTAAATCAAATTATTACTTATTTTAAATAATTAAATAATAAAAATGGATTAAATCTCAAATGGGGCTCTGGGTTTTGGTGCAGATAAGCAAGAAGAGGGTTTGATTAGGTTAGGGAATCTGAGACAGTTTTCATTAAGAGAGCTTCAAGTGGCTACAGAGAATTTCAGCTCGAAGAACATATTGGGAAAAGGAGGGTTTGGGAATGTTTATAAAGGGAGATTGGGAGATGGATTAGTGGTGGCTGTGAAGCGGTTGAAAGATGTGAGTGGGATTGCCGGAGAGTCGCAGTTCAAGACGGAGGTTGAGATGATTAGTCTGGCGGTGCACCGGAACTTGCTCCGGTTGCTCGGATATTGCGCCACCTCCAACGAGAGGCTCCTTATTTACCCTTACATGTCCAACGGTAGTGTCGCTTCCAGACTCAGAGGTCAGTTCTATCTTACGCCTATCTTACGTCGCTGCTCTTAAGGTGTCCCACACACAACCCACTCTCATGACTTTTCTTTTCCCATTTTTCCTTGCTAATGTACTCCGCGAGTTACCATACTATCTTTCATTGGTGGAGTTGGGGTTATGGGAAATGGGTAGTGACTTGCACTTTTAGCAACAAAAATGACTTGTGGAGGGTAGTTTGGAAATGGGTGGCGATTAAAAATGAGAGTAATTTGGGCCGTCCGATTGAAAATCTAATGACACCAAATATTAAGGGATTCATTGTCAACTAATTAAGCTCCAATGTAATTTCTCTTTTTATTAATATTAGTGAGGAAATGGAAAACGCACCCTGGGTCAGCTTAAAAGATGACCTCATGATCTGATTGGTCTACGCCCCTTTTTTTTACCACCTATCAATTGTGGTTAAAATTCACTCACCTACTAGGGTTAAGCAATCTAACCATGATTTTTATTAAAAAAAATATTAACTTTAATTTAATTAAGTTTAACCATGACTAAAGAGGTGTTAAAAGGGACACAGGGACTCTGCACTCTTAATAATACTATATTTCCTCTCTAAAAAAAAAAAATTATATGTAATTTCCAAATTACCCCTATGAAGGCGTTTGTCTTGCTCCTATTTGCTCTTCAATATTGTGTTCATAGATAATCTCCAGGGTTATTTGGTAATTAACTCATTTGGAGATAACAAATATAAAACAAGAAAACTTTTGTCAACTAAAATATTTTTAATTTCTAAAATACCTCTTGTAAGGACATATTTTGGAATGTTCCTGTTATCTCTCCTTAACAGGAACACTTCTGTTCATAATTAATCTGGGGTTATTTTAGTAATTAAGATTTCTACCTCTTGGTGCATTTTAGTGAAATGGACGTGACTTTTGCTAATGTGAACAGGGAAACCACCACTGGACTGGAATACGAGGAAGAGAATAGCAATAGGAACGGCGAGGGGTCTTGTATACCTGCACGAGCAGTGTGACCCAAAGATAATCCACAGAGACGTGAAGGCTGCTAATGTGCTCCTGGATGACTACTGCGAGGCCATCGTTGGTGATTTCGGCCTAGCTAAGCTGCTCGACCACGGCGACTCCCATGTAACTACCGCAGTCCGTGGCACCGTCGGGCACATTGCACCGGAGTACCTCTCGACGGGGCAATCCTCCGAGAAAACCGACGTCTTTGGGTTTGGAATTCTGTTGTTGGAGCTCATCACTGGCATGAAAGCTCTTGAGTTCGGTAAATCAGCTAATCAGAAAGGAGCCATGCTTGATTCGGTATGTTTTCTCTCTACTAAAAACTACTATTCTCTTCTTCTCTTGGAAGAGGGAAACGGGTTCGGATCGGGTCGAGTCAAAATATAGTCAGGCTAATATACCCATTTAACCCATTTATATGGGTTAACCTGCCTGCCAACCCATGTGAATAGAAGTAAATAATAAAAATTATAATTTGTTTATTTTATGAGTGGACAGAATATTGGTGCGAGCAAACACTCTTTGTGGATATTATAACACTGCAGCCTGAGGACAAGATCCCGGATTCGACTCACGAATCACAAAACCACTAGGGCGCTGTAAACTTTGCATATTGACCCACGGGAACCAAATGCGTAATGACCCGCAAAAGCGGGTTGCTAAACGGGTCGGACCCTAAATTGCTACAATCTAACCCCAAAAACATTTTTTTCATTTGTTCATTTCCCTTATTAGTTTTTCTGATACAAAGCTTTTTACTGGGTTGGCAGGTTAATTTGACCCGTTTAATAAATGGCTCAAAAGGATATTCAAATCTGACCCAACTGTGCCCAATCCACTTAAAAAATCAAGTAATCAAAATTAAGATAAAGCTTCTAAGACCCCCTTAGGGCCGAGACCATGCTCTTAGAGCATGAGATTTCAGGTGTGGGCCTACTATGAAATGGCCCCCCACCTGATGCTTTAAGAGCATGGTCTCGGTGGTCTTGGCCCGAATGGGGTCTCCGTAGCATAGTCCTAAAAATTTTCCTACTGGGACTTGAACGAATGACCTTACCAGTTCCTAGTGAGGGTTGCACACGAAACAAAACTTGAACAATGGGCGCAAAATGCAACATATACCCATAAAAGTTACTCGGGTCGAGTTGGGGTTAAAAATAATTTTCCTTTTCATTATATTTTTTTATTTTTATTTATTGAAAGAGATATATATATATATATATATATATATATATATATATATATATATATATATATATTTATTATTGGTAATAAAAAGAACTATATTGATTGGGTGGCAGGTAAAGAAAATACAGCGAGAAAAGAGAGTGGAGGAGATAGTGGATAGAGACATAGGGAGTAGCTACGACAGAATAGAGGTGGGGGAGATGGTGCAGGTGGCTCTTCTCTGCACTCAATACCTCCCTGCCCACCGCCCCAAGATGTCTGAAGTCCTCCGTATGCTTGAAGGCGACGGTCTCGCCGAGAAATGGGCTGCCTCTCAAACCCACGCCACTACTACTACTAGTTGTAGTAATCTGAAAACGATTCCCTCTGACACCTGCTACACCAGAACTACCAACAGCCATACCTCCATCTCTAAGCATGGACATGGTGCTGGTGATGATGATGTCCATTCAAGCATGTTGGTCGTTATGATCGATGATTATGATGACCATTCTTTTGATGGCCATGCCATGGAGCTCTCTGGTCCTAGATGAATTAAACATGGATATTTATTATTTCCTTAAAAAGCTAGAACAAAGGAGAAATGTAAATAGTTTTTGTTTTTGTTTTTGTTTTTTCTATTTAAGAGAAAGAAAGGGATGCGCATTACGCACTGCGAAATATTGTCGGGAAATCAAATTTGTTTGTTTTGAAGGTTTGACTGAGTGCGTTGGTTGAGGTCGTTTTCCTTCATAATTTTCTTTTTCTATATATTTTTTTTTCCACAGAGATCACGCGGTTTGTGCTCTTTACTCTTTAGTGTCATTTTCGATCTTTATAAAAAAATATAAAATAAAAGAAAAGTGTCATTCTCGCTCAAAGTATTATAATATAGACGATATTATCCTTGCTTTTTTCGTGCATTGACGAGGATGCCTTTTATCTGATTAAATAGGAAATTGGTGAAGGGATAGGCATTGAAAACCACGAAACCTTTATTAGGGGATCTTTTGATTCGACATGCGTTAATCATTGTGTTGTCTTTATCATCCCTCGAGGATTGGAAGTTTTAAAAATTTATGAGCAATAGTTCGCTCCAACTTGTTCTCTCACAAAGCAACTCAAAATGCCATAAACTCTAGTTAATTTTTTTACTTAAATTTTCTAAAATCAGGGTCGATGGGTGAAATTTAAGGGTGAGTGATACTTAATGATAATTAAATAGAGTTAAAAGGAGGACATTAAAAGAGAACCTCATATGAGAACCTGAGACGCTTCTCTTAGTGTCACAGATTGAGGAGGAGATCATTTTTCAAAATTTAGTTTAAGTAAAATTTCATGGAGCTAAGAATCAAGTGGTTAGAGAACTTGATTAAATTAGATTGGCCTATTTACTAATGGGAAATGGAAAACGGACTGAGGGGGGTAGCTTAGAAGCTGACCTTAGTGACCTCATTGGTCTAACCCTTACCCTATGTTTGGTTACTAAGAAAATAAGTGAAAACATGGAAAAGAAAAGAAAATGGGACAAAACATAATTAAAAATTGTATTATAGATCTAAAATTTTCTTTTCTTTTTTATGTTTTCATATATTTTCTCAACAGCCAAACATAGCATTAGGATTAAGCAATCTAATCATGATTTTTAGAAAAATAATCAAGAAACAAAATTATTAATTTAAATTTAATTAAGTTTAACCATTGTTAAACAGGATTAAAAAGGACACGGGACACTTAGAAGCGGACTCAGTCCTGGGACTCTTTAATAATAGGACTGGGCTTGGGCCCAGAGCTAAGAATCTGTTGGCCATTGGTAGGCTTCTAATCAAGCCTGGCCCGATTAATAAAATAATTTTATTTTAAGTACGTGGAATGCGGTTAGGCTGCACCCCCGGTTAGCGTGTTAGTATTTGTTCCGTTAATACTTAACCTTGTTTTTTGGTCACTCGTTAATTCTTAACATTTAAAACTTTGCTAAGGGTGGCAACGCACCCATCGGGTCCGATCCCAAGAACTTTTTCCTGGGCTAATCCAATGGTGTGTAAATAAAATTTTAAATATATTATATTAGTTTTATAATAAATTACTAAGGTGCCTTCAAAAGCAAGGTTAGAGAACTTGATTAGATTGGCATATTGGTCATTGTCAATCCTTTCTCAAATCCCAAAGATTGGGTAAACCATAACCCTCATCATCATTGTCCTTCACCTCAACTCAATCACACTCAATAAATCACACTCACAAAACAAAATGAAGCTGCAATTATAAACAAGCTGAATGAAATTATTGGACAACTAAATTGCAGGTGTTTTCCATGAACACTAGGACCAACCGCGTTGGGAATTCTCTTGCGTAGATGCCAGAAAAGTGATCTAATTTGTGCCATATGCGGTGGAAAAATCATTTTATTCATTTTCTTTCAAGTTTTTCAATTTTTCACACATTATGTTACATGTGAAGATAAAGTGATGAGAAAAATGAGGAGAGATATCAAGTGAGCAAGAAATCAAAATCATAAGAGAAATTGAAATGATTTCTACCAATTTTTATGGTCACATGTCATATAATATATGTAGCCCGAGACCACTTTTCTGGCATTTGTTAGAGAGAATCAAAGACCTATGAAAATGAGAGGCCAAATAATAAAAAAATAGTTGGTAGAAAGATCCATGATTAGACCAATCAATATTTAGAACATAAAAAAATCAGGGAGCTCAACCAAGGCCTGATTAATGTTTTGGACATGAAAAACAAATTGTAGGCCCACTCAAGCTCGTATAATGCCGGATTATTACTCGGCTTGACCATCAAAACATATAGGCCCGTCCAAGCTTTAATAAGGCCTGATTAAAATTGACCCACATAAGACCGTGAAGGCCTGAGCCCGGCCCAATTAATAATAGGGCAGGCTGGGCCTACCTATAAGGCTATTTATCAAACGGACCGCAACTTGGATGGCCCATTGACACCCATCTCATCTCAAATATCCATGTCGCTCTCTCGTTCAGTCAATCTCTTTTGAGTCTTGTCGTAAGGGCGTCTATGAATGTTACTCTGGTTTTGGATTTGGCTCATGCTCTGGCTCACTCTATCCTCTACAATGTACTCTCTCACCACTCCAAATACTATTCACCACCGAACTCAGGTTCAGCTGAGATCTCACCTCACCATTACCAAATTCGTGTACAACCACATGTTAAGGATTCCATTCGTAGAGGGACTTCCTCCATATCTAGTAACCCAGTTGCATATAATCATTTTTCTAGTTAAATGTCACCTTTCAACCAAAAGTGGGTTGAGATGTGGACCCATTGATTGGGTGAGCCGGTCTAATTTTTTTTTTATCTTTTTTGAAAAAAAGGGTACCTAGGTCTCTTAGAACACCTGACTATTCCCTCAGGCACGTGCAACACCCCCCAAGCCACACGCACCAGGTAAGACAGGATTTCTCTCTGAGGGTGGCCAATAGAGGGAGGAGATTCGAACTCAGGACCTCTGCTTCCTGAGGCATGGTCCTGGCCAACAGACCAACCCCCTATTGGTTAAAGCCGGTCTAATTTTTCCACCCTACTAAGGAAAACAATGGCATCCGAAGGAGTGGAACATAGAATAATTAGGAGTAGAAGTAAAGAGAAGCTCATACGGCGATTTATCAAGAAGAATAGAAATAGGGAGTCAGTTGATAAGGTATGTAGCAGTAGTGAAAGCTTCCACCCATAGAGAAGATGGTGTTTTACTATGAAAAAGTAGAGTGAGGCTAGTTTCAGTAATATGACGATGTTTCTGTTCAGAAATCCCATTTTGTTATTGTTTGTGGGGGCAAGATAGTTAACGGAGAATGCCACACTTATTTAAATGAGATGTAAAAGAATGAGAGGTAAATTCTCCTCCACCATCTCTATGAAAAATTTTAATTGTGGTATCGAATTGATTTTCAATCATTCGTTGAAAATTAAGGAAACAATCAAATACATCTGATTTCCTATGCAAGGGATAAAACCATGTATACTGAGTGTGGTCATCAACAAAAATTATGTAATAATGGAAACTAGAAGAAGAAGAGACAAGAGATGGACCCCAAACATCAGAATGAATTTTATTAAAAGGTTTGGAGGCAGAGTAGCCTTGAGAAACAAAAGGCAATTTACAATGCTTTCCAAGTTGACATCCGATACATAGAGGGGGATCTTTATTAAAACAGAAATAGAAATAGCATCCCATTGATGAAGAGAGCAGAGTATCTTCTCATTAGGATGGCCAAGCTGATGGTGCCAAAGGAAAGAAGACGCCTTGGAAGAGGAGTACATGGTGGCAAGCAGGGCTGATTTATTGAAATCAAAGGCGTACAATCCATCATGCTGATGCCCCGTTCCCAGAATGATGCCCATTACCTGATCCTTAATCACAAAACTAGAAGAAGAGAATAGAAAGGGACAATTAAGTTGATGAGTGAGTTGACTGACAGATATCAGATTTTTTTGTAAGGTAGAAACAAGAAGAACATCATGCAGGGTTAGAGAGCCAAATGGTGTATTGAATGTAATATCACCGATATGGGTAATGGATAGAGCGGATCCATTGCCAACCACCACACGATTGGATCCTGTGTAGGGATGTAGAATAGTGAAAGTACCTGGATCATTGGTCATATGTGAAGATGCTTCGGTGTCCGGGTACTACTATGGATCCGAAGGATCATTGATCGTGAGGGCAGTGAGAGCCTGAGTGAAAGAGGTGGCCCCAACAGTATTGCTGAAATTCTGATTGAAACAGTGCCAACGGTCCATGGCACTATGGCCAAACTTAGTGCAGACCTGGCACTGAAGAGGAGGAGGCCCAAGAATGCTAGTAGTAGGAGAGGGCTTTGGTGGGGCAGGGCAATACCTGTTAGGGGCAGCCGACCAGTTGTTTGTAGATCTGTTCTGTCAGCCTAAGGATTTATTGTTACCCGAACCACCTGGATGAGCAAAGAAGGTAGCATCATAGTTTTGCCAGTTTTTAGTGACTCGAATCTCTTGGCTGATTAGATTTGGAATGAGTTGGTCGTAGGAGGGGATAGGGGGTTTTGCCAAGATGGAGGTCACAAAAGCCTCAAATTTGGGACCAAGGCCATGAAGAAACGAAAAAACCTTGTCTTCATTAATGACAGGTCTGCCAATAGCAGTAAGACTGTCGGATAAAGTCTTGAAACGGCGAAGATAATCTAAAATTGAGGAAGTTCCCTTCTTGCATAGTTGAAACTAATGGCGGAGTTGATACACTCGAGCTTTTGATTGTTGGGCATAGGTGTTGGCTAGTGTGGTCCAAACATCCTTGGCTGTGGAGAAACCAACAACTTCACAAAGCACTTCTTCGGAGAGACTGGCATTGAGCCAACTAAAGAGAAGTTGATCTGTGAGAATCCATTTTTTTTAGAGAGGGTTTGACACAAGAGATTCACCATTGATGCACAGAAGAAAAATAATAGGTGCAGGAAGGAAACCGTCCACATAGCCAGTAAGTTCTGGCTATGGAGAAGGGGAACAAATTGACTCTTGCAAATGAGGTAGTTGCTGGGAGTAAGTTTGATGGAAATCAGATTTAGAATAGTGGAGAAAGAGGTCATGGGGAAGGTTGAGAAGAAGAAGAAGGAAAAAAAAAAAAAATATATATATATATATATAGGAGAATCATTAAGGCTGTGATACCATGAAAATATAATTGAATTAAGGTGTTCTCAACATGAGAAAAACAATGTGTACATTTCATATATATAGAGGAGTTACAAGAGTAACATTTTAATAAAAGTCTTTATGATAAGCATTAAGAAGATAAACATAATAATCCTACATAGAAGAGAGAACCATGAGATAGAATAGGATATAGAGATATAATCTATCTCTTAACATTACATTCCCTTGTTAATTTCAATTCCGCATAAAAAGAGATAATTAAATTTTAAATTTGTCAAGACCCTAGTCATCCCCCCCCCCCACCCCACCCCACCCCACCCCACCCCACCCCAAGGTCAGTACTTGGGCATCAGTATCTACTGAAACACATTTCGATGTACAGTTACAATGGTCGGTCAGTGCTATCCGCCCTTCCAAGGTCATACGCCAAAATTAAAGTATCTGTTTCATTTTTAATGGCTAGCTCGATAGCAACCAGGCCAATACCTGCAATGTCGGACGTGATTGTGCGAGCGTCAGAGCGAAGCACATCTAGACGGTATTCACAGAAGGGTGCCACATTCTTTTGTGAACAGATGGAGTTAACAAGAATTGCATCATTGGGACTCACTCGGGCGGCCCATGAAGATTGCAACACGAAGAAGAATAAGCACAGAAGAGCTATGACGCGAGCTAGGGTGCAACTTCTAAGAAATGATGCCATGTTCTTATGTTGCAGTATTTGTGGTTAGGATTGGGAGAAGCTGGTTTATATATATACAGGATGTAAGGAATTTCAAAGTTGGTAAGACGACTATACCTTGATTTTGAATTGATACCTTTGATACTGATTTTTTTTGTCATAATATCCTTTTTTGAATATTTCCATATCATATTTTGTATAATTCCGTTACAAAAGCTTTGCCCAGTTGTCGAATCAAGTTGGAGAATCCAAAAGAAGAATAAAATGAAGGAAGCCTGTCTGTCCTCAAAATGCATTTATATAAGACTTGCCTTTTTCTTTTTCCCAAACATCCTTTTAAAGGCCACAGCTTCTATTCAGTAGATTGTCACTCGGCCGGTCTGAAGTTTTGATCTCTTGACAGAATTTTCTTACTTAGGTTTTAATTTCATTTGCAGTGCATTATTCTGGAAGAATATATTTTAATTTTTTTTTTCTTCTCTTTTTAACTGATACCTTGGTATTGTTAGTTTTAGTACTCTGATGAACTTTAATCCTAATGTGTTGTGTAAAAATCTATATTAGCTAGAAATTTATATATATATATTGTTAAATGGGTAGGGATTTTTGTTGGGGATTTGATTCTAAATTCTAATATATAAAGAGTATTATCATCCACTATAAAGTACAAAATTCACACACACACATACATATTATATAATATCTTTTGAAGATATACTCTTAGATATTTATCAGAATTTGATATACATTTTATTTATTGTTTTGATGCAGTTTAATCCTAACTTTTTACCACTTAGTACTACTATCGCCTCCTGATGGCCTTCCAATATTTCAGGATTTTCTTGTTTCTTTTGTTGCTCTTCCTTGTTCCCATGTTCTATCAATCCTCAGTACCCTTTGCAAAGGTTGATGCTGCTTTGATACTGAATGTATGTGACCAGACATTGGAACCTTCATTCTGCAATATGTGCTTTGAGTCCTATCCGCGAAGTGTCGAAAAGGATGCGAGAGGCCTTGGGGCATAGCTATAAACTGTCCATATACACTTTCTCTATCTCTTGGACAAGTGGTAGATAAAATGGTCGCTAGTGCAACAGTTGATGCTTGTAGGACAGCCTACGTGTTCTGTGCTACAAAGTTTGATGCAATAGAAGAGCATTTCGTGAATGCATTGCTTAATTGGGGAGCTAAGGATTACGAAAACTCTGCACTGCATTCAGTTGGTGCATACCAAGATCTCATTATTTGTGCTACTGAACTAAGAGATGGTGTAGGCGACAATGATTGTTTTACACAGGAAATTATACATGGATTCCATACACTTTTCAGCATTCTGTGATGTTGCTGCTGGGGTTGTCAATCAAATTCATTGAATCCTCTTGTTTCTGATTGTTTAGATGAATGAAAGAGAGGATTCTCTTCCTGAATAAAATGACTTTTTAACTTCATATTTTTGTCTACTTGAATAAATTATCATTACCCAAATAATTAGTCTAGGCTATTTATCAAATACACCTTTTAGATAGATTATCATAAGTCACTCACGACTGCAAGGTAGTTGTACCAATGTGGCAGCATTAGAATTCCTAAAATATTATACTAGAAAATACCACGTGCGATGCACATGTGGTAATTTCTTAAATAATTAAGAATGATAAATAAAAATAGATATAACAAATGAACTTGTGGCAGATGGCCGTAAGAGCATATTTCAAATATATTGAGTTCAAATATGCCTATTTACCAACATCCAAATACACAACTACAAAAATATTGTTAGAATTTGTATAACCAATTGCGTCTTCTATCCAGACTAATTAAGACTAATTAATATTTACTGAAGAGGGATTCAAATGTTATGTAGAACTCAATAAGTTAATAATATCATCATAAACTAACACATAGATGGATGTCATTTATACAATTTGAGAATCAATTTGTTTATAACTTTTCATGGAAGTCCTTATTTAAAATTCATAAATCGTTCAATAAAATTATATTTTAGCACATCCATGCAGCCATAAGAAAATCAAATATACTCAATCTAGAGGGAGGAGTCAAGAACCTCAACATATGTTTGTCTTTTTTAAAGTCTCCAACCAACGAATTGTAGACATTAATGGTTGCCATAGAAAAAGACAAACACATTTACCTTTAAGAAAATGGAGAGCCCTAAGTGCATCATTCCCACAAATGGCTAGCATGTAATAGTAGGATCTATTGTGAACGACTTCTTCAGGAGTTTGAATACCATGCAACAATCCAATCACCACCATAATTGAGTAAAACTTAACACGGGCCCAAGCTCCCGATGGTAAAGCCAGAGGATAGGATGAAATAAAATTCAGATTCATCATCGAACAAACAAAAATTAAAACCAAGGTTAGTTTTATTAACCCTAAGTGTCAGTGAATCTTAACCATAGTTAAAAGAAGGCAGAGGTTTGACAAAGAGGCTAGGCTATTACTCAGACTTTAGCCAGAGGAAATCCATTGCCTTTAGATTTAGTTATCAAATTTTGAACAGTATAAATTAAAAATACAAAATAGGATCAACACCGCCTATGGCTCAGACGACAATTCGATAATTAAGACGTGAAATCAACACCACCTACGGCTTGCACTCTATTTTTGACAAACACTCAATTTTGACTTGCATGCATTGGTCAGCACATCCTCTAGTAGGCTGTGAAAATGACAATTGCCCATGCCCTTGAACCTCCGGGGCTTAGAGCCTCCCGCAACCAAAGCATCTACTTTCCACCATTATAAGGGTCTGAGGAACAAAACCGACCTCACACGCAAGCTGGTTGGAATGTTTGAGTCATAGACACAATAATAATAGTTCACTTTTAGGATTCTTGCTTGATCACGGATAGAAGAACCCCACTGAACGGCCTCTCGAAATTTGCTTCACTATTGATCCTTCCGGTCTTGTCCTCGTCACTTTAAAAAAAAAAAAGTATTGAATTAGCTCGACCCATTGACACACCCACGGAGACGAATGAGAGGGAGGGGTTGAGAGAGAAAACGGATGGGGCTCAATCATATATAAAAGATTCTTGATGGATTTTCTTTTCCTTTGGGTGCTGTTTCTATTTGGGTTTCTTGAAGAGGTCTCCATTCAGATTTTTAAAAAAAATCTTAAGCATGCTTTTATTAACATAGAAATCTCAGTATACTTTTAATTGCTAATTTGCTATATATCTTAAGCATGCAAATTTCTTTGAAGAGTACAGTTTGCATGCCCTCTATAATGATAATAAAAGGCCAGATCTAAAAATAACAGCCTGCACCTGCAAATAAACTTACACTATCTATCAAATGACTAACCTTTTTCAGCACGCAATTATCCTCAAGCGAAGAACCAGAAATTCAATCAGAGGAAGAAGGTAATTTCATCAAATCCAGCACATGATGAACTCCAACAATCATTTTTTTGGGAGCTGATTTGATGAAAGTAATTTCATCAAATCTGCAAGGTGACTAAATTTCTAGTTGGGATGAACTAAAATCAAAATTTGGTTCATCAATCTAAGAGCCAGAGAAAGCTGATTTTCCTCACACTGGCTTGTATAGGTTATTATATGAGGGAAAATTGGTTTCGCGACACGAGCAAGTGAATGATGATCAGAGGTGTCAAAATCTTTAGACTCAAAGAGTATCCTTCGACTTGAGAGAGAAACCCCTTGTTGAAGCCTCCTGTATTGATCAATGTCATCATCAAATCCCAACCCATACTTCCATATGAAAATATTCCCCTTAATGGGTTTTATGGATTTTACTGGTTTCAAAGGAATTACCTTCAAAACCCCTCACATTCCCTCATAGAGCTTGAGGCCGACTATCTTCCTTCACCCATTCTTGGACGATCTGCAACCTCGAAAGCAGCAACATCTGCCCTATCTGTAATTTAATTCATTGTAATAAAAAAAAAATCCAAGCATTAAAAATCTGTTGCTCTGTTTGACTTGTGGACAATCTCTGAAGGGCAATGATCTCATGGTTTGTGGTTTCACAGGCCAAAAAATTAAATAATATTCAAACTGTATGTAATATTTTCGCCTAGAAACTCTCCATATTAGAAGTAAAAACACTTTTAAGTTCCCATGTGTGGATGGGAAATTTAGTTTTATGATTGCTGTGAACTTAAACACAGCAAAAATGTCTCCATATTGGGAACTTAAAATCGAGTACAAAATATTATTATATTACCTATCTTTATCTTTATTTACTATTATAATGCGAGAGCCTTGGGTAGATGAATTTTCTGAAATTCCCAAACTACCCTTATATAAAAACAAAACATTAATTTAATATTTTACTTTAATTCTCAAACTACCCCTTGCATTTTATTTAATGTTTTACTTTAATTCCCAAACTACCTCTTCCTCATCTATCTATTTAGAATCACGGGCAATCGCGATTGAACTCGGGGAGAGTTCAATTGAACCCGCGGGTTAACACGTCCCTTTTAACTCCTATTAACTGTGGTTAACTCCTTCCCCTCGCGTTCACGTGCATCGCACGTGCCACTAGCGAGTTCAATCGCACCCGTGGGTTAACACGTGTCCCTTTTAACTCCTATTAACTGTGGTTAACTCTTTCCCCTCGCTCTCACGTCCATCGCATGTGCCACCCGCTAGTATTTATATATTATATAATGTTCATGTGTTCTATAAATTTATTTATTGGGTAGAGATGGGGGGACCCTATTAATTATAAAGTCTAGCCTGGCCTGACTCAAAAATGGTAGGGGTCGGGCCTAAATATATCAAGCCCATTTAAAATTGGCGCGGCCCTAGCTTGGCTCAATATCGGTTTAGCCCGGCCCGTTGACAGCCATAAGTATATGTCATGCATGTTATGATAATATATAGCTATGTCCACTTTCCGGCCATCCACTCTCCCCTACTTTTGTAGGGGAAAACAAAATAGTGTAACACTTTTGTATGGGTCCAACCACTTTTGTTTTGTCTTTATGTTTTAAATTAGTAAAAACCGCCCGAGTGTGGATGGCCAGAAAGTGGACGTAGCATTGCTCAGGCTTCTCTTACCGTCACCATTTATGGCCGTAGGTTTCCTTTTCCCGCTTACTTTTTTAGGGTTATCTTAAGCTTTAAGTAGAAAATATGGATATTTTTACACTTTTATGATACTATCAGTGTTCATGAAATCGGGTAGCTAGAGACTTGATTCTAGCTTTAGATTTCATATATGAAGTTAGAATAAGGTATCTAGTGGAGAAGAATGCATTAGCCCTACATGTTTAATCTTCACGTCCTATTCTCAATCTAAGTTTGATTTCATGGATTAGTTATTACCTAAAATTTAGGATAGGCTTGCCTTAGCATCAAACTCTATCCTTGCACATAGTTAGTAAATTCGCGTTTTATACGCGAATTATAGACGAATAATACTTATAACGAATCATATATATAATTCATTCGTATTAATCAAAGCTACGCAAACATTTACGAATTTTTTAAGTAAAACGAATTATTAGCGAATCGTTCACGACTTATTCGTGAATAATATATATATATATATAAAAGATAAATCCCAAATCCTCTTTCTTCTTTCTTGCATGCGCACGTAACTCTCTTTCTTTTGATTTTTTTCTTTTTCTCAATCTCTAACCTTAGTCCCTATCTCATTGGCCACAAAGTCACCAATAATCGCCAGCCACCAGTCATGAAGCATTCATTGACTATTACTTAGTCCCCTCATTTTCTCTCGATCTCTTTCTCTCCCTAAATCTCAAATCCTAACTATTTCGCAATCATTACTTGTCACGATGACACAGCCAACCGCCAACAGTTGAGGACCGAGTATCCGACTTTATAGTATTGTCAATGCCAGCAACTACCACTCTGCCTTCCAAGAGCGACTCTATCTCTCTCTCTCTCTCTTAATATCCAGTCTCTCTTCAAAGTTCGACTCTCTCTCTCCCTCTCTCTAATTCTCCAATTGCACTTCTTTTTTTCATTTTCTGTACTATGAGGTAAAGATTTAATGCATTTTCTTAGAAATTTTATATATGTAATTGTAATATTTAGATGATTTTTTCAACAAATTATTGAGTATTTGTTCGAATTATACTCGAATTAATTCCGTACCGCACTTTTGATGTTCTGCGTTTTCTTACCGAATTTTTAATCGAACTATTGAATGCAAATTTCGAATTATGCTCGAATAATTTCCATACCGAATTTTTACCGTACGCCGAATTGCTAACTATGTCCTTGCATGAGTTGAAATTGCTTAGGCCATTCTAATAAATATCGAAAGAATAAAAAAAAATAATTTAAAACGAGTGCATATTTGCTTCCTTGCTTGGGTGATGCTGGTTTGATCCCTTTTTCACACACTATTAGGACTAGTTTACCTATTTACCTCCCTACACGTTGCATGAAATTAATCACCTTTTTAGAACTATGTGTGGCTTGAACCCAATCTTTGTGTACGTAGGTAGCCTTATAAGTTGCCCTAGGACAAAACTGTTAGCCTCAAGGTTACAACTCTAAGTACCCTAAATTGTTTCGATGATAACACAATGATAGAATAATTCTTGATATACTAATATTTCCATTGAGAATATGAAATTTCAAAGAAGAAGTCCATTAAGATCAAAATTCAAGACATGAAGAATTGAAGAATTTAAGTCAATCAAGGTCATCAAGGCAAAGGTCCAAGCACTAGTAAAATTCTGGAGAAAAGCTTCAAGGAATCAAGCTAATACATAAAGTCAAGCTATATGAAGCCCCACAAGCTCCATGACAAGAAAGTCACTAAAGACTAGTATAGATGTCTTAGGACTTTGTAAAGTCTTCAAGACATTGGATAAAATTGCTTAAAGATTACCTAGAGAGACCCTAGGAGACCTAGGACAATTTGGACACCAATCTAAGGCCCTAAAAATGATTAAAATATTGATAATTTTAATGCCTAAGAATCCTAGCATGTTTTCCATCAAAATGGTCTCACCAAGATGAGTTTACTGAATTCTTTCAGTGAACTCGTCGACGAGTGCAAGGGATTCGTCGACGAGTGAGGGACTGTAAATCCCAAATTGCTTACTGCCTCAACTCGTCGACGACTCATACTGGATTTTCACTAACTCGTCGACGAGTACTTGCGGGAAAATCCTATAACAGCTAGTTTTCAATGGCTAGCTCGCATTAAATGCACTCTCAATGGCCATATTGATTGCTGATCTATATATAGAGGCTTTGTATGAATGAAATTAAGACTCCAATCACTATTCTATTATTCATTCATCACCCATAAACTTCCAGCAATTAATACTCTGTTTTTCATTGAATACTTCGAATCCCAATCCCTCTTTCTTTGAGTATTCAATTCCAATTAGTCTTGAGAGATTGTTAGCATTGATTTTCATTCTTATCTAGCTTAATTAAGAGCTTTCAATTCGGATTATAAATTCACCAAATTTCTGTTTCACTAAAAGTCAAGAATCAGGGATTCTTGCACCTTGTTATGAAGAGTGTCTTCTTGTATCCAAGAGAGAGTCTCTTTTGAAGAGGTTCTTCCTGAGCCTGGAAAAGAATTGTAAGGCTTACTCTCTGTCGGAAAAGACGAGTACGATTAGTGAATCGTGTGAAAATCCTTAAAGCAGAAAAGCTTAAAGGCGGGGATGTAGGCAAGTTGTTGAACCCCGATAACATATTCGGTGTCTCTTTACCTCTCTCTCTATTTATTATCTCTAACTTTCATTTGATAGTTGCTGTGATAAATTTTTATTTCCACTAAAATCTCTTAGAACAAATTTTTAATTTGCCATAAACCTTATTCACCCCCCCCCCCCCCCCCCCCCGCGTCCCGCGTCTAGGGTCCTTTATCTGGGCATCAAAAACTTTGTTAGTTTTGTTTTTAATTTAAGTAAGCAAGTTTGATTATAATGTATAGCATGATCTTCCTTTGTTTGTTGCTATCTCTATGATATGCTTCACTTAACATGTTTAGAAGATGGCATCATAATTATAAGTAAGTTTGTTTCCAATCTATTTTACGTTGCCTAATTTGGCTTTGTGGAGTAGGTAATTACCATAGGTGGGAGTTTAGGGGTGCCTAACCTCTTTCCTTATCTCAACCAAATATCTTACTCAAATCTTAACTCTAAACCATGCTTTGTCCATTAGATTTAGAGTTTATATTGTCTTTGAAAAATAAAATAGGTTTAGGTTATTTAGCATTATTCTATTTTAAGGATTTCTGCCTTATTTGGAATGGTGATAAATTAACTTCCAAATCATTAGGATTCACACAAAAAAATTGTTTTATTATCAAAAGAGGGGAGAGTATGGAATATTGTGAGAGTGCGGTTAGTATTCCTCCTAGGAGAATTTTTCTCTATGCTTCTCACCCAATGGGGGAACGCCACACATAGAGGGCTATTCCCTTGGTTACTTTTCGAACATTAAATATGTTTATTAATTGAACCCTAGTTAAGTTGTTTTTTGTAATCCCTAATAGCGAGAATTAAACACAATTTGGGTTTTAGAAATTAAAAAAGAATTATTATACATAGAGAAGCAAACACCTTGATTCTATTCTATTTCTTTTTACTAGAATAATTGATGCTATTCAATTTTATTGTAGGAGTGCAGGGACTGGTAAATACTTTCCCCCGACCACAATACCCTCAGGCAAAAGTTTTGTAAGCAATTTTTATTATTATTATAGCACTTAGTTTTTAAAAGTACAAAATAATCATTTCCAAGTCTATTGTCATGGGGGATCAAGTTAATCTGCCCCCAATTTTTAGTCTACCTGTTATCTCTTTTACACTTGCCATTAGTGTATTCTTGGGACTGGCTGGATTGATAGAAAATTTGGATATGTTGTGTGTTCCTGTATTCCCGTGGTTTCCTTTGGCACTTTCTTTTGCTCGTGTTAGTATCCCTAGTTGGGACACTAGCATCATTTAGTCAGTTACACCGGACATTATTCTGGTGTAACTTGGCGAATCTTTTCATAACAATAGTAATTGTTGGTCTCATATTTTCTGTGACGAGTGAGATTGAACATATACATTGGCCTAAAATAGAAAATTGCCTGAGGGATAATGTAGCTTGCCAAGTGCAAGAGACGGACTTGATTGTGGGATGCTGCCAGGAACCACCGAGATGCAATTCCAATAATGAGGATAAAGAATGCATCTTCTGGAAAAGCAATCACTGTGTTGTGCTATGGATGTAGCTCTTGTGGGACTACTATATTTGGAATAGTAAGGTTAATGTGGAAGAGATTTCACATTGCCTTAGGCATTTGTATCTCACTCTTAGTTGTCGTGCATGCTATTCAAATCTATGTATACTGGAAGGGCACACAGCAACAGCAAAAGCAACAGTGGCATCGTGAGCAACTTCAAGAAATAGAGATGATACCCATTGTTTGATAGCCAGGTTCATCTTACGCCGAACTTTTAATTTATATATTTAGATTAGTTCATGAATTGGGTCTTTTGGAATTATGCTGGATTGTAATGGTCTTAAAAATATTATTTAAATTTGTTAATATTTCATGATCTGTTGTGTTCGAGGTTCGTAATACAGTGTTTGGTAATCTATTAGAATAATTTCAAATTAAACACCAACACTAACTATGATACAACCTGAACAGTAAAGCTATCGGACATTGGGAAAATTTCATCAATTAATAAAGCAAACTGGTGAGTCTTTGCTTTTAGAAAATACCTAGATTGCTTTCATCTAATATATTTAATTGATGTTTTTATTCTTGCACAATTATTTTGTTGTGAGAAGGTAATTAATTTTGCTGTATACCTTTGGGCAATTGCATCTATATTCGACAAGAGTGGGTAAATATTGAGAGCGGAGGCACTAGCCATTTTTCAATGATCTCATGGTTTGGGAATTTGAGGTTTGAATCAGAGGCAAAGAAATTAAGTAATATTCAAACTGTCTGTAATATTTTCGCCTACAAACTCTCCATATTAGCAGCAAAAACATTTTTAAGTTCCCATGTGTGTTTTTGCTGGGAATATGGAGATTGTCCACAAGCAATCATAAAACTAAATTTCTTTGTCTCTGATTCAACCCTCACATTCCCAGTCCACGAACCATGAGATCATTGCAAAATGGCTAGTGCCTCCGCTATCAAAATGTACCCACTCTTGTTGAATATAGATGCAACTGCCCAAAGGTATACAACAAAAATAATTACCTTCTCACAACAAAATAATTGTGCAATAATAGAAACATCAATTAAATATATTAGATGAAAGCAATCTAGGTATTTCCTAAAAGTAAAAGACTCACTAGTTTGCTTTATTAACTGATGAAATTTTCCCAATGTCCGATAGCTTTACTGTTCAGGTTGTATCATAGTTAGTGTTGGTGTTTAATTTGAAATTATTCTAATAGATTACCAAACGCTGTATTACGAACCTTGAATACAACAGATCATGAAATATTAAAAAATTTAAATAATATTTCTAAGACCGTTATAATCCAGAATAATTCCAAAAGACCCAATTCATGAACTAATCTAAATATTTAAATTAAAAGTTCAGGGTAAGATGAACCTGGCTATGGACCAATGGGTATCATCTCTATTTCTTGAATTTGCTCATGATGAAGCTGCTGCTGCTGTTGTTGTGTGTCCTTCCAGTATACATAGATTTGAACGGCATGCACGACAACTAAGAGTGAGATACAAATGCCTAAGGCAATGTGAAATCTCCTCCACATTAACTTTATTGTGCCAAATATACTAGTCCGACAAGAGCTGCATCCATAGCACAACATAGTGACATTGCTTTTCCAGAAGATGCAATCTTTATCCTCATTACTGGAATTGCATCTCGGTGGTTCCTGGCAGCATCCCACAATCGAGTCTGTCTCTTGCACTTGGCAAGCTGCAGTATCCCTCAGGCAAGTTTGTATTTGGGGCCAATGTATTTGTTCATTCTTACTCGTCCCAGCAAAAATGAAGAGACCAACGAATACCACTGTTAAGAATAGAATCGCTAAGTTACACCAGCATAAAGTCCGATGTAACCTACTGACTGATGCTAGTATCCCAACTAAGGATACTAATACAAGAGCAACGGCAAGTGCCAAAAGAAACCACGGGAAGATAGGAACACACAAGTGATCCAAATTTTCTATCAATCCAGCCAGTCCCAATACTACAGTAATAGAAAGTGAATACGAGATAATAGAGAGACAAAAAGTAGGGGGCGGATTAAATTGATCCGCCATGACAATAGACTTGGAAATGATTATTTTTTACTTTTAAAAACTAAGTACTATAATAATAAAAAAATTTGCCTAAAATACTTTTGCCTGAGGGTATTGTTGTTGGGGGATAGTATTCACCAGTTCCTACACTCCTACAACAAAATTGAATAGCATCAATTATTCTATTATTCTAGTAAAATGAAATAGAATAGAATCAAGGTGTTTGCTTCTCTATCTATAAAAATTCTTTTTTAATTTCTAAAACTCAAATTGTGTTTAATGCTCGCTATTAGGGATTACCAAAAACAACTTAACTAGGGTTCAATTAATAAACATATTTAATGTTCGAAAATTAACCAAGGGAATAGAGATATATGTGTGGCGTTCCCCCATTGGGTGAGAAGCATAGAGAAGAATTCTCCTAGGAGGAATACTAGCCGCAGTCTCACAAGATTCCATAATCTCCCCTCTTTTGATAATAAAACAAAATTTTTTGAGTGAATCCTAATGATTTGAAAGTTAATTTATCACCATTTCAAATTAGGCAGAAATCCTTAAAATAGAATAATGCTAAATAACCTAAACCTATTTTATTTTTCAGAGACAATATAAACTCTAAATCTAATGGACAAAGCATGGTTTAGAGTTAAGATTTGAGTAAGATATTTGGTTCAGTTAGGGAAGAGGTTAGTCACCCCTAAACTCCCCACCTATGGTAATTACCTACTCCACAAAAGCCTAATTAGGCAATGTAAAATAGATTGGAAACAAACTTACTTAAAATGATGCCATCTTCTAAACATGTTAAGTGATGCATATCATAGAGATAGTGATAAACAAAGGAAGATCATGCTATACATTATAATTAAACTTGCTAAGTTAAAATTAAAGGGATCATACCAGCATCACCCATGCAAGGGGATTAATTTCATGCTCCCGCATTTGATTATGTAGTCAAATACGGGGTGGGCTAATCACAACTCTAAAATCATAATATTTTTAGGGAGGTAAACAGGTAAACTAGTGCTAATAGTGTGTGAAAAAGGGATCATACCAGCATCACCCATGCAAGGAAGAAAATATGCAGTCTTTTTAATTTTTGTTTTTTTTCTAAATTTCCGCTAGATACCCTATTCTAACTTCAGATAAGAAATCTAAAGCTAGAATCAAGTCTCTAGCTACCCGATTTCAGGAACACCGATAGTACCATAAAAGTGTAAATATCTATATTTTCTACTTAAAGCTTAAGATAAAAGTAAGCGGGAAAAGGAAACCTAAGGCCATAAATGGTGACGGTAAGAGAAGCCTCATATATATTATCATAACATGCATGACATATACTTATGGTTGTCAATGGGCCGGGCTAAACCGAGATTGAGCCGAGCTAGGGTCACGCCAATTTTAAATGCGCTTGCTATGTATAGGCCCGAGCCCTACCATTTTTGAGTCA
Source organism: Tetracentron sinense (assembly GCA_015143295.1). Lineage (NCBI taxonomy): Eukaryota > Viridiplantae > Streptophyta > Magnoliopsida > Trochodendrales > Trochodendraceae > Tetracentron > Tetracentron sinense. The sequence goes on from CM026569.1 coordinate 15,474,299, forward strand.
GGCTAGGCTGGACTTTATAATTAATAGGGTCGGCCCATCTCTACCCAATAAATTAATAAGTGTATATATATAACATATGAACATTATATAAAATATAAATATAGGTAATATAATAATATTGTGTACTCTATTATATTAAAAATAGAATAAATTGTTTTTTAAAAAATAACTAAATAATAGACGAAAGCTCACTTGCATAACACAGTGTTATGCAATTTCACAACAGTAACACATGTTTTTTGGTACATCTCAACTTCGGGGTTAATTAGGGCTAGCATCTGTTCTACTGGTCCCAATTAGTATCTGTTCTACTGGTCAGGGATCATGCCTGACATTTAAAGCTTGCCTAAGGGTGGCGACACACCCATAACACACTCATTGTTATTTACTCACAACACACTCAATGTTACTGCTATGCAACTGCATTACAGTAACTCACTCATAATACACTCACTGTAACTGACTCATAGCACATACTTAGTTTTTCTAATTCTTTTTAATATTTTATTATTAAAATATGATTTTAAATATTTTATTACTTTAATATGACAAAATGAGTTGAGATATTAAATTTAATATTCGAATGTTAAATGGTATATAATTGTTAAATGCTTGTATTATATATTATGTATTAGAATATATATTACTATATGTATATAAGTTAGTATACCGGGTCGGGCCCGAGCTGTACGTAGCCAAGCCATAGCCCGGCCCATATTAATATGGGCCTAAAAATTTGAGCCCGGACCTAGACTTATGGTCTAAAATAGGTAACGGGCAAGCATTTTTTGGGCCAAGCTGGGTTGGGCAACAGACCGGACCGGCCCATTGACACCCCTACATACACTTCAATATTAACACAATCTAAACTATCCTAAGATTATTATTATTGGTCCAAGAGCTAGCTGGCTAAATAGCTTAGCCCCTTGAAGAATGAAGGTCAAGGAGAGCATGTATTTTGACTTTTAAAAAAAATCGGTTCCCAAAATGCTTTAGAATATCTCCAAAATGGCTTGAGACTTGTTTAAAATGTGTTTTAGTCCATCATAACCTTGAGAACTGTTTTCTTTCATACAAAATTGTCCTGGGTACTTATAGGATGGATATGAGAAATTAGGTCCTTTTCATTCGATGTGGGACCAACAAAACAAAAATGGAGGCATCATTTCAAACGATGGCCAGCCTTCAGGGTTGGTCACGGGATGTCCTGTGGGTATTCTCAAATGGAATCCATGGTAGGTCACAGGATGTCCTGTGGGGCCTATAGGAGTATAAAACTCAAAAAGTGGTGAAAAATAATTCGAATTAGGATTAGACTAAATTTTCCCGAAACAGATGATAGGGTTGATGGTGGAACGCATGAATGAGATAGAAAAGGTCTGTCCTCCTTAGCAACAAACCTTCCAATTTCCTTCAAAAGCCCCAAGGAATTCAACCAAGTCCTTCACAAAGAACCAACACCCCATTTCTAAGTCCAATTCCCAAGCCCAAAGCCCCAACAAGAAGCCCAATTCAATCAAAAACTCTGTCAAGCGATACTGAGATTACTGACAAACCAGGAGAGTTGTTTCTATAATTGGCACTAACTCTTTTACTGTCATTCCATTTCAAGCCTGTTTTCAAGAATTTCGGTATACCCAGTACCAAGACATCCACTCTCACATTAATTTCAGGTAAGTCAGTTAACCTTTGTGCGATCAAGGGGCCATAGCAAAAAAGATTTCAGAATAGCAATAGTCTCATTACCCTATTTTTATTTTTAGCCAAATTTGTGAATGACAGTACTGAAAATGTCACCAATCTTGCTCAGTTCAAAGAACATGCAGTTCTCCCTTGGGAGACCCTTCTTTTAAATTCCAATCACCTTCCATACCCCACCATCCCAATTCTAAATCATCAAACTACTACAACCTTACCTAACTCTATAAATACCCAACTCCTTTCCATTTCAACTAATTTAAAATTTATCCTAAGAAAATCCTAGCCATTTTAAATGAAAGTGAGAATGCCTAACCTTTCTAACCCCTATCTCTGAAACTTAAGCTATAGCCCTCTAAGGCAACTCTCTCTTTGGACTCGAGTACACTCTTTTCTTTCTTGAAGCTTTGAAGAAGAAGGAAGAAGAGTAGGTTCTCTTCTTCTTCTTCTATTTTTACTTCTTTTAATTTCTAATTAATTTTCTTATTTAAAGAAGGCCTACCCCTCAAGTGCAATCAGGCCGGGGACCATCTACATTGCATAATGCAAAGTAAGGGGTCCCCATGAAAGAGGAGAGGGTAAATATTCTCTTGATTTCTATCTCCTTTTATCTTATTTAGGTATTCTCATACGTACGTGCACCCTAAAGAAACTGAATAATAGTGATTGACTTGAATGATTTACAAGGACCCAAAGAGTGTTTAAATAGATAATCCATGATTCCTAAAGTAGAAGGAAACCTCAATCAAATCACATCAAATCTAATTATTCTCTAATCTCTTTAATTCAAATTCAAATAACCTTATGATGAGATACTGCGTTTCTCATCACACTTTATTATCCTACCTTTATTCTATATCACCATTATGCAATTGCATGGTCCTTTGGAGAAGAGACATGCAATTGGTTACAAAAAGAAGCTCATAATCATAATTCTATCTTTGTTAAGTCGCCGAAAAATCCGATCGTGCATGTTGGTGGTCACCGCCTAACTTTGAAGTCCATCGTTGTCCTACCCTATTCTCTATCACACCCATGGTTGAAGCAGAACCCCCAAAAGAGGCACTGTCTGGACAACATTAATATCATTTCTATTCTAGGCAAGTTTTGGCGCTATTTATTCTACCACCAATACCATTTCAGTTACCATGGGTATTTGTGGCAAAGTAAGTACCGCCATTCCTAGGACAACTGTTGGAGTTTCTGAATCACCCCAAGAATCTTCTAAGGAAATTGGATTGCTTGGTGGTGAGGCACCTCGACGAGCTCTCAGTGGTCGACTTGAATAACCTTGCTTATATTGAAGCTTTTGAATTTGGATAAGGAGAACAAGAGGTGGAAATGGAGAAGGAAGATGATTTGTATCCATCTACATTACTGGAAGTTGATGATGATTTCTATTAAGTCTTTCAAAATTTATAGATCTTGTACTTTGTACAATTCTCCATGACAATCAAGATTTAGGTATTTAGGCTCCCTTAGTTATGTATATTCGCCTTACTATGTAAAAAAAAAGGGGGGAAAGGAAAGAAAAAGTGGTGGTGGGTTTGCATTGGACTACCCATGTATGTTATTATGTGTGATATATCTGTTTGGAATCTAAATATGTGTTTGAAGTTTGTTCTACTTTGTTTTCACTTTTACAATGACGGTATACTTATTTGGACTATGCACTATTTTTTTTTGTCTTAAAATTTTTTTTTTTTCTTACAAATGATCATATAGCTCTAAAAATTCTGATCTTTTAAAGGTTTTCCCTTCAATTTTCTAGAAATAGGCTTCAACTCTATATACTTGAAGGTGTTAATTCATGTTCATAAGTGGAAAATAATTTTGACATACAGAGCTAACTTGCTTACTCTATCTTTCCTAGAGACTTGTGAAATTTTTATCATTTTCTTTTCTATAATTTGAATTTTAGTAGTCGATCATCACTCATTGCTGAAATGCAAAACTTTATTATTTCAAATTATTTTTATTTTAAAAATAGATTTCTTATCTATCTCTATTTCTTCTATATACTTTCTATTTTTGAGCTAGCTAGCTAATTATGGATAATATGGGAGGTAACAATGACAGGAATTGCTTGAGAAAATAATAAAATATTTTTAAAAGAAAACATGACAGCCCAGTACTGTTGCTTAATATAAAACATTTATTTTAAAAATATTACAGATAAGAAAAATGACGATCTTGGGTCGTCGTTCTTTAAAAAAGACGGGACATTTTTCAACGGCCCAAAACCGTCGTTTTTGCTGAATGGGTCCATCATTGTCATAAAGTTCGTTAATGTTGGATTCCAAAAAGGGTCCAATAACAAGAAACTTAAACATTGGTCCTCCTTTTTGATAGAATCATTATATAAATAAAATTAAGGAAATTGCTTAATTTACTCCGCATTTCCACTGTAACGAAAATGCAAGTCTTCATTGGTTCCTACTCCCCTTTTTAATACCTACTAACTATGGTTAAGATTCAACCAACGAGGGGTTGGGCTGATGGCTAGGACCACGAATCAGGAAGCAAAGGTTCTGAGTTCGATTCCCTCCCCTTGTTGGCCATCCTCCATATTTATCCCTGTTTACCTAGTGTGTGTGGAAAGAGGACTCTGCACGTGCTCGGGAGAATAGTCAAGTGCTCTAAGAGGCCCGGACAACCTCGTTTGCCAAAAAAAATTGTGGCTAAGTTTCACTCACTCCTTTTTTTTTTTTTGGAAATTAACACCTAGTGGGAGAGAGGGGTTTGGCCGACCCTACCTATTTATTAATCGAAAAAAGAAAAAACTACATGAGGGGACATAGAACCTAACCCCAAAAGAACATCACAAATCTAATATTAATAAACCAGCCTTATCCATTCTGATAATCCCTTTAAGCCCAACTAGAATATCATTCATGCCCCTATAAACCTTGTTGTACGAGCTACAACAAGCTTCATTTGCTAGAAAATCCGCACAATTATTGTTGTTTTCTTTGAAAACATGCCCGAAATCCATGATACAATTAACCTTAACAGTTAGGAGTTCTTGTCTCCAATACCACGCTTGCCATGGAGACCCCACAATCCCATTTATGACATCTATCATTGTCTTAGAGTCACTTTCTACCTTAATTTTATTTAGCCACAAGGATACACATAACTTACATACAAGAATGGCTCTTATTTCAGCCATTATTATTGGAATCGATCCCATAAAAGGATTGGAAAGCCAGCACCATTTTTCGTTCTTAGTCTCTAATAATGCCCCCTCCACCACTGACTCTCCCATTGTCTTTCGAAGCTCCATATGTATTAAGTTTGAACTACCCGGGAGAAGGAGCTAACCATCTAGTGAAAATGAACCTCCCTACCTGTTTGTGACTAACCGAACATTGGTAGTGTTCATCTATTTAACCTTGGTTTGTAGATTAAAATGAAAATAATAATAACTTTTAAGTTTAAGTTTAACCACAGTTATAGGGGATAAAATGGGAAGACATTTGATTATGTAGTCAAATAAGGGGTGGGCTAATCACAACTCTAAATCATAATATTTTTATGTACTTTTATTTTATATTATGGAGATTTTTTTTTCACACACACGATCCGTGTTTAGTGGAACGTGCCCGACTCCCATGCTTGACACATGCCCATTTTAACACCCATTAATTGTGGTTGAGATTCACTCAGCCCTAGGGTGTATACACCAACCCTTAGTTTTTATTAAAAAAAATAATTTCTAAGATACTAAATCTTAACTAGAGTTAAAAGGGACATATAAAGAATCAATCCTTTATATATATACTAGCGGAATGCACGTGCCATGCATGTGAGTGTCCAGTCCTAATGAGTGCAAAAAAAAATAAAATCAAATGACAGGTTTGTAAAATATAAATTGAATACCTTTTCATTCAATATCTGAACATATTTCCTAACTTTTATGATGATATGCTAGATCCAATACAGTGAACATCAAATATAAAAATACTCAATCAGATTGGAACTTAACCTCTCATAGTAAAAAATAAGTATAAAGTAAAATCACAAAAAAATACTAAAATAAATTAGAGATTTAGTACATAAATTTTTAAGAGATAAGTACCGATTAGTCATGCTAAATAAAAAATATCACCTAAAAGGACATGGTTTGAAAAGTTTTACCAAATAGGGTATGTACTCCAATATTACCCTTATCCGTGTTGGGTTTTATACGTAGCTAAGGGGTTAATATGTCAAAAGCATACCCTACTAGGTAATAAAAATACAAAGTAGGCCTTTTTTGATAAATATGTTAAAAGCATGCCCTTTTAGGTAATAAAAATGCAAAGCCTGACCTTTTAGGTGAATCGCCCTTTTTAAAAAGTATTTATTTACAAATTATTTGTATCAAGGATGCAACTATAGTATTTTTTTAAACAAAGCTCCCTTTTTCTAGATGTATGAGAAACTTAGGATGTTTGACTTATGGTTGTGAATAAAAGGGCTGAAATTAATGAATTGAACACAAATACGGGTTTTATGTTTATATCAAATTAAAAATAAGGGTTCTATTGTTCTTAGGATTATGAATTTTTTTATCGTGTATTAAGTGATTATATATGGTTTTGTAATTCAGTGAGAGGGAAAGAATACAGTTGCAAGGAAAAGTAGACCTATAACTTTTACTCTCATTCCCGAAAAGACAAAAATATCTCTCATTTTTAGAGTGGGTAAATAAATTTTAAGGAAAAAAGTTGTGCTTGAGATGCACACACAACCGATGGGTACAAATAATGTTGTAGCAGAGCCCTTCCTGTACTCACATCCCTCTCTCTCACGTCTATGGCAATTGTTCTCACCATGTTCTATCATAAATGTTGCGCAACTTCAAGAAGAAAACGGATCGGATTGTCCAAAAACATCCGGTGACACTCTGTAGTGAAATTGCCAGGGTAATTGGGTTAGAGTGCACCGACTTTAGTGCGCTCCCTTTACACTCTAACAAATGGGGTGTACACCAAGTGCATCATAGCCCTAAAAATTGATTTTGGTGCCCTAAGTTTGGTGTGTGTGCTTTTCACGGAATCAAAGGGGTTAGGGCCCACCGGCCACCACCTCTCTCATTTCTCTCTCCCATTATCTCTATGGGTGCAACATGCATGATACACCACACCTATGTCGTACCACTCACACTTATCATTTTTCTCTCATCTCTCTCTCCCCTTATCTCTCTAAGGGTGTATCATGCATGATACAACCCACCCACATGGCTGCATCCCTAATCCTCACCACTTTCCCATTCTCGCACGTTGCGCTCTCTCTCTCTCTCTTTTTCTCTCTCTCCATTCCCTCACATATGTCTCTCCCTTACCAAATGCCCACCAAAACACCTCAAGTAAAATTCTCTAACTTACTTTGATATGGAAATCTCTGAAGCTTGATATCCCGAGCACTTTGATGATACCTTTCTGGAAAGGGCACTCATTTATATTGTGGATGGTTCAGATCTCCATCCACTGACTATAATAGAATTTAATCTTGAGGATAATTTTATAATGTTTCATATGCAATATGTCTTCTATAAAAAAATCAAAATCAAAATTAAAATCAAAATAAAAATCAAAATCAAAATAAAAATAGGTTTGTAACCATGTACTGTAATTAAAACAAATGCAAAACAGATGACAAATAAATGCAAAACAAATGGAAACAACAAAACAAATCAAGCATTGAATATACATAAACAAAGACAAAAATCTAGATAAAAAAAAAACAATAGAGAATTAAGGTTTCAATTTTCTCTTACCTTACAAAGAAATTTCAAACGGTGTCCATATTCCGGCAAAACAATACAATTTGATGTGTTAAGAATATGGAGTAATAGGAAGGTATGGACAGAAAAGAGAGAGAGTCATGGGAATCATGGGGGTAAGGCCTAGTTAGTTATTAATTAGTTATGGAGTGAAGTATATTAATACCCTTAATGTATTAATTACCACAATATATAAATAAGTTATCATAGCAGTGGGATTTTGTGGTCATTAGTAAAATATTCAATCCACCTTTTTAACCCTACTTCTTCCATTATAATAGTAGAGATACAATATTTTTTGGGGGGCACTATATACAAATTTTGCAGATTATGTATTTTGAAAAGAATTTGACATACAATATACTAAACTTACAAAAATTGTGGGGAGGCATGGACCCCCTTCGCCCCTGGCTCCGCCGCTGACTACAATCCAAACCCGACCATTCATGAACGGATTAAGAAGGCCCTACTATGGGACCCTCAATCCAAATCTATTAACTGAATACATTCAAAATAAATTACTAGTTATTAAATAACTTGACGAATTATATTTTGAGATTTGTAACAAAAAAAATTATATTTCATGATTAAGGACAAGATCAAGAAGCATCAAGTCATGTTATCCTTGTCCTCCATTTCACGAATGGTGCTAACCATTCCCCAATTATTTGTTTTGCCTTGAGGTTTGAATAATCGGGGCAAATGGAAAACTCTCAATGAGCTCTTGACTAGTTATTACACATAGTTAATCTATTTTTATATATACGTATATTTACTAATTATTCATATTAAATTTAAATATTATATACTTTAATGTATAACTAACTAATTACCATCCAAAAAAAAAACTAATTAATCATTTATTTCAAACCGATTATATAAACGTATATTTCTTAAATATTAACCTCAAATTTAAATATTATATACTTTAAAATTTAATTAAATAATTATTCATTTATTTTAAACTGCTCAAGCTGGCAGGTCGTGCTTTAAAGGTCACTTCTGGGGTTCGGTTTGACAAAATTCATTTTTTTTAAACTAGTTAAGCTAGCAAGTCGCCTATTCACAGGGAGGAGCCACGGGCGCCGGGGGGTAAATCCTATAGTGGGCCCCTCAATTAAAAAAAAATATATTTAGTATACTTAGCCCCTCCCAATTTTTTTTGGCCTACATAATATAGTGGCCCCCCTCCCCGCCCCCCAATTTTTTTTGTCATATATATAGTGGGCCCCTCAATGGAGTCCCCTTATGTCCTTGAGATTGCCACATGTCCCTATGGACACCCCTTAACTATGGTTAAAATTCATCCAATCTCAGGTTCACCTACTTATCCTTGGTTCTTAGAAAATAATATTTAAATAATTTTAACCTTAGGAGTCCGTGAATTTTAAACTTCAAAAAGAAATTTGATATATTTTTTTTAAACCAAGGATAGGTACATGGGTGAATCTTAACCACAATTAAGGGGTATTAATAGGGACACATGGCGACTTCAAAGGCAATACCGGGGAAAAGAAATTCTCAAAATAAAAAAACTACCCCAAATTTTTTTTTCTCGGGGGCTACACCCCCAAATTCCATACCCTCAAATCAAATTTTTTTTTTTATAAATGTATTTTGCGCCCCCCCCCCCCCCCCCCCCAATGAAAAATTCCTGGCTCCGCCCCTGCCTATTCAATCCATTTATGAATAGGTAAGGTTAGAGTTACCCAACCCAAATTTGAATAACCCCATGTTGGGTCTTAATAACCCATTAATGACTTGAGTCTTGCAAGTTCATATATTCAAACCAACTTGTAGAAGTGTTAAATTCTAAATTAATGCATGAACTCATCCAAAATTTCATCGGTTCGGGTTAAGATTATGGATCCGTGTGTTAGTTTTAAATTTGGTATCGACTGATTTTATAATTAGGTTGGGCTCGCTAGATCCAGCTAGTTTATTATACCTAGTTAATTTATTGGTAATGATACATAATTATATACTTAATAATTATTGATTATTGATATCAAAATTAAAAGTCATTATTAGGATGGGTTCTGGTTTTCCTTTTGAGTTACCCAAATCAAATCTGTCTCGACTCAACAAATTGCCAAATCGTCTGCTTCTAACCAAAATTACTGGATTGAATGCAGTGTTAAGAATTCGTTGAATGAAAAACAAAATCACATTTTTACATTTCAACCTTTTATACCGATTAAAAAAAAAACACTCAATCGCTATTCAAGACAGAGCTGTCTTAGCAATGTAACACTTCAAACACTCATCAGCTCAGCCATACATCAACTACTCTTACAATGAGAAGATTGGAGAAACCTAGTTGGAGAAAACATTTCTTTACAAAAATAAAAATATATAAGCTTTAAAAAAAAAAAGCTCAGCTTTGTACATCTATTTGTATAGAAACTAGAAATGTGTTCAACAAAATCTACCATGGTGACCAGTTATCAAGAGGCATTGATAAAATTTAACTTAAGGTTATTTTGATTTACAGCAAAATGGACCGAACTGTAATGGACCGTAAACAGCACAGTCAGATTCCTGTCCATGGTCGCCGGAGAGAGAGAGAGAGAGACTAAACGTACCTGTCGATGGTCGGCCGGAGAATGAAGAAGAACGCCGGCGGCCTGAAGAACCTTAGCTGCACCTGAGGAGATTGGGTACTGAGAGCGTCTCACAAGTGTACTGAAGGAAAGCTTCACAAAGGTGGGAAGAAAGGGAAGAAGAGGAAATAAACAACGGTGCAAACTGCAGTCCAAGTTTCTGAATTAGGATGCGCTTATTTTTATAGTAAAGGCCCCATAATTTTAAAAATTACAATTAAATACCTCAGGAAAACAATTCATAATTTCAATTTGTTTCAAACATTTTTTCTCAAAAAATGTCCTTGATAAAAAAGAAGTCCTTAGACAATAAAAACAAGGAAAATGCTTAGCTTTCCGAGTCCTCACCAACCGTGGTTAAGATTCACTCATCCCTAGGTTAAGCAATCCAACCTTGATTTTAGAAAAAAAAAAAACAAAAATCTTAACTTTAATTTAGTTAAGCTTAACAAGAATTAAATGAGGGTTAAACGGGACGTTAGGACACAACGATAACTCAAGTAACAGAACCTGAGTCCGCTTGTCACTGCTATACAATCTAAGTAAATATTATTTTGTATATCCCTCTAGTGAGCAACGGAATCTGTGGACAAAAAAACGCCACCTCATCCTTAGTCTTTTTTTTTTCCCGCCCATTTTTGACTTCTTCCCATTAAATTTTGTTTTCTTTTTTTTTACCATATGTCCACCGATCTGTTGCTCACCTGAGGGATACTCTAGTGAACAAGTAAACCCTTTGCCCTTTTTTTGCTACCTTTGGAATAATCTTTAACTAGACTTCAAATACGGTTACAGAACTCCTTATACCCTTGAGGTTGCTATGTGTCCCTTTTAATATTCCTTAACCCTGGTTAAGATTCATCCACTCCTAGGGTTAAGATTCACTCACCTATCCTTTGTTTTTAGAAAAATAACCCTGATTAAAATTCACTAACTCCTAAGGTTAAATCTTTTTAAATATTTTTTTTCTAAAAACTAAAGATAGGTAGTTGAACCCCAGGGATGGTTGAATCTTAACCACAGTTAAGGAATGTCAAAAGGATACGTGGTGACCTCAGTGGCATAACCAGATTCCAAGGAGTCCCATTATAACCACAGAGAATTTCAAGTCTTTACTAAAATATATTGTCTAAAGTAAATGTGAGTAGGCACCACAAAACAATGTGAGATTAAATCCCAGCCAATTGCAATTGAACTCGGGGAGAGTTTAATAGCACCCATGGACCAATAAATTTTCCTTTTAACCCTTACAAAGCATGGTTAAGATTAACTAACCATTGGGTTCAATAATATAACCTTGGTTTTAGAAATCATATTTAACTCTATTTAAGGATTTTTAACCCTTAATGTTAATATTTTTTAAAATTAAATTTATATTGTTGTACACTAAGAGTTAATGAATCATAACCACAGTTAAAAAAGGTTAAAAGGTCACGTGTTGGCCTATGGGTGGAATTGAATTCTCCTTCAATCGCAATTATGTTGTCACTTTTAGCAAGAAAATGCCAAAAAAACAAATTAAAATAACAACAATAAAGGAAAACTTCAAGAAATTTTTGAATTTAAATAATTTATTTTAACATATCTTCATCTTCTTTACTGGATTTTAGTTAATTTCAAAGTTGCCCTTACATATGGGTTTAAAACTTTAACTAAATTGTACTTAATGCAAAACTACCCTCTATTTTTAGCTTTTATTAATATAAATGACTTTTTCACCAAATAATATAGGGGACTTAAGAAGTTGATTGACATTTAATATAATCCTAAAATTATCCTTTATTAATATATATAACACAATGTTTTCATAACTAGATCAATCGTCGAACTAGTCGAGTGACCAGGTCCGGTTGGATCATATCCTTTTATCATTAAATATATATATATATATATATTTATTTTCTTGGTCAGAATGTCTCAAAAAAAAATTTATTCTCAAAATGCCATTAAGTCAGGTTTATATACCTAAAATGCCCTCAAAATTTGTTTCTATAGTAAGAATGTCTTTAATATTTTTTAGTTCCCAAAATGTCCTTAAGCCAAATCTTTATACCCAAAATGCCCCTCACAAATTTTAAACCTGAAATGCTTCTCAAGCATATCCATCTTTTATTTTCTTTATTTCTACGATGTCTCTTAATTTGTCTATATCCAAAATGCCCTTTACACCTAAAACATTTGGGTTCTCAAAATGCCCCTACGTCATTTTTCTAAACCTAACATGTCCCTCGCAATATATTTACCTAAAATATTTCTCAATATTTTATACCTAAAATAATCTTTAGTTTTTTTTCCAAAATGCCCCTCACTAAGGTCTCTCTCTCTCGCATCACACATGCAGCCAACTAGTGTGTTATAACGCGTTTCAACCATCCTTAGACAAAGTGAGACATATTCCAGATGCAGTATGTTTAATGAAAAGGACGTGTATGTAAACAAACAATGTGAGTAGTTCATGCCAGGCCGAGCTATGGTCAGCCGACTCAGCCCAAGTTCAATCTAAAGTTTACTTCGGACCAGATTCTAGCCCAAGCTGGGACCAGATGCAGTATGTTTAATTGGGGGGGTTACCCAATTAAATAACCCGGCCTTGTTATCCCTAGTTGCGCACATGCTCTCGGTTGGCCCTCACAAACTGACCTTTTTATTAACAATCCTAACTATAGGGGTAATTTAGACAAAAAACAAATATACATAGACTAATGTACCCTTCTTTAATTGTTTATTTTTCAAAATACCACTGAAATCAGGCTGTTTTGGGAGGGGCAAATCAGTGTAGCGCTCAACAACACTTTTTTGTTTTTTTTGGTTCATTGGAAGCCACATGAACCTATTGGCTACACAATATGGAGTAGCCCTCCCTCTCCTATAAGCCCCCAACCCTGTAGGTGAGATTCGATCCTTGGCATAGGCGGAGCCACATGGGGCCAGGGGGGCTTCGACCTATGGGCCACATAATCCCATAACCCCCCGCGATGCTTTGATGTAGGTGCGATACGTTCCTCCCAACCCTGATGTAGGTGCGATTCGATCCTAGGCATGGGCGGAGCCACACCGGGTAGCCCCACAAGGTTTTTATGCAAATGCTGTTGCTGATCCATGTGCATTCATACCCTATATAAAACTATGTTTTGCTAGTTGCACTCCCTCTCTTCTGCAATCGCTGGATAAGAACGAAAAGCCAAGCCAAATTTTTTTTTTTAAAAATTCTCCTTTTAGGGTGATTGTTGAAGGGGAAGAGTGAAGCTAACACTCCCCATAAATATTTCAAGGCGGTGACAGCGAGGATTAGAGAAACATCTTAGTAATAGTAATTAATGCACGTCAGTAGAACAAAGGAGCTAGAGACGAGGAAGGGAAATTCGCGTGGGTGCTCACAAGTGCAACCTGCAGTGACAGTTTCTGAAATAAGGTGGTGGTTTATTTTATACTGAAGGTCCCATAGTTTTGAAAATTACAATTGTGAACCTCGGTAAAACTATTTACAATTTCAATTTGTTATAGTTCTTGTTTCTTAAAAAAAATCTTTGATGATAAAAACTAATTAAATATTATTTCATAGGTTTTATTTTTACCGTTGGAAGCAACTTTTCCTACTAAAATATATTGTCTAAAGTAAATGCGAGTAAGAGATCCAAACACAGCCGATTGCGACTGAATTTGGGGAGAGTTCAAACGCACCCAAAGGCTAAACATTTGTCCTTTTAAATCCTTAATAACTGTGGTTAAGATTAACAAATCACTGGGGTTCAATAATATAATATTGGTTTTTAAAAAAAAAATATTTAACTCTAGTTAAGAATTTTTAAGATTAATATTTTTTAATTAATGAATCTTAAACAAGGTTAAAATGGGCACATGTTAGCTTGTGGTATGACTGAACTCTCCCCGAGTTCAATCGCAATTGACTGTGATTCAATCTCAAACAATGTTATGTCACTTTAGCAATAAAGTACAAATAATAATAATAATTAAAAAGAAAAACTTTAATTATAATAAAGGAAAATTTTGATTTTAAAAATTTTATTTTGAACATCTTCATGTGTTATAATGGGTTTCAACCATTCTGAGACAAAGTGAGATCAATCAATAAGATTGTTACACGTCTTTGTCAGTAATTATGCATCTGGAAAAGTCATATTACATAGGCAAACAACGTGAGTACTTCAGGCTGGGCCAGGCTTGGCGGAACTAAGGGCCCAAGTTAAACCTACAAATTAATTGGGGCCAGATTCTTCCCCAAGCTCGTTCTAGCCTTAAGCCCGCCCAAATTTTGGGCTGGACAATCAAGCTTCAGTCCAGCCTTGTCAATTGCCCCCTCAAAAAAAACTATATCTTGTTTCCATAAAATGGTTGTGTCCATTAAACTCAAATTGGATGGTACCTCTGTATCAATAGAAATCCTATTTTGTGGCTTTGACGACAACAAAACATTTTATTCCCTTTGCCACATGACAACTATTTGAACACTAAGAGTCGTATTAGGGTAATTTTTGCCTATTTTTATTTCTTTTCCTCATTTCCGTTTTCACCAATTTTCTAGTAAAATAAACGAGGGTTATTTTTCTTCAACGCACGAAAGTAGATGTTTCCAGTTACTCTAAGGAAATCCTGATATTTCTGTGTAACAATTGCCTAAGGGTCACTGCCTATGAGGACCATTTGTAAAATGGGGTATTAGTGGACCAGGCCCTTGCTCAGGCTCCGGCTCAGGCTCAGGCTCGGACTCGAGCTCAGGATCGGGCTGGGAACAGACAATACGATATCTACAATCAAAGCCTGTTGGATACATCATGTGTGTTACTTTATTTGATGACAATTTAGAGGAAAGAAAATCACCCAAGATGCAGGCAGCCTGACTTAGAATTTCATACCAAACGATTGTAATCCATTATGGCCATAAGGATTGTATTTGATTACTGATTGTTATATATATAATTGATAATTGGTTTTTTCAAAATGATTAATTGTTGTATGAGAATAACTATCAATAGGAGCTCTGGTTGAACAGTCAACCGGAGCAACCCCAAAATTTCCTTGGGAATGGGTATTTATGGGAAAAATTACTGTTAAAAAATACTCTCCTTCGTGTTCATAACTAGTTGAGGCTGCACGGGAACGGGCACGGGCACGGGCACGGGCATGTGCAATGCAATTAAAATAATATTTTAAAAAAATTCTATTATAATATATTATGTGCATACACTACATTGTATAGTCCCCTTCCCTACTACGTTACGTATGCTTGCGTCACTGATGCCATTAGAGACGGAACGTACTATCCGTAACTAATTTCTATTAGAGACGAACATCTTCTGTCTCTAATACTTTAATTTGATGACGGAATTCTACATTTGTGATGGTAACAGTTCTGTCCCTAATGAAGAATTAATGATGGAAATAATTCTGTCGCTAATATCGTAGTTGTGACGGAACTATTTCCATATCGAAAAGGAATGCTAGTGACGAAAATATTTCTGTCACTAATATTGAAATACCATTAATGACGGAAATATTTCCGTCTTTGATACATTTTTTTTTTAAAAAAAATCAGTAACTTGTATTCACAATAACTTGTAACCTATATTCAAAGTAACTTGAACCTGTATTCAGAGTAACCTGTTCAATATAATAATTTACATTCCACATTTCAATATTCTAACAATATCCACATTTCAATGTTCTAACATCACATTAAAAAACATGCGAGTATAACATCCACATTCCAAAACAATAGGGATTCACATCCACAATGACAGAACTATGAAAAAAAGTGTTGTTATAGTACGTAGTCTAAAACATCACATGCTAATCAAGGATGTGATGATAAATCTCTATCCAAGAAAGTCATCTGGAGACTCGGTGGAATTGTCATCCTGAGATCGGCAGCACTAGGATGGTAGTGGGGGTAAGGATGGGAATGCCCCAGTCTGGAAGAATTCTACAACCTCGGCAAAGTACTTCTTTAAGTCACCCATCTTAGCCCGCATAGTCGCGTGCTTTGCCACAACCGCACGGTGCGCAGCCTTCGTATCACATTGCTAAGCCTCAGCCTCCTATGCCCTCTGCCTCCAATGATTCACATCAAGAGCGTGGAACTGGGATAGAAAAACACCCTGTTCATAAGTGCGGACACGCCTATGTCCGTCTGTACCCATCACCTGGGTGAATACCTGATTCTGGGCAGCGCTACTACTGTTACCCTCATGACGCTAGCTCAAAATCTTGTCCATTTGCATCAGCAGTTATAGATATATCTTCAAGTTAGATTAAGAAGATAACATAATAACATTTTGCAAGACTGGGTTAATACCTAATCATTAAATGCGTCAACATACCATCGCATGCTTTGATGCCTGATCGATGAAAGTCTCATCCTTGCGCCTAAGGAAAATCTCAAACATATGAATCCGGTCTGACTCCAGCCCCTGTGGATGATTTGCTTGCTTCATGAAAAAAGTTAATTGCGATTAATAACTTCACAACAAATATATTATGGAGTACATTAATTGAATACATTCCTATAAATTATTTGAATACATATACCTCAGTCACGGTATTTGGGCATAAAGCCTCATCCTTGTTGTGTGAGACATAATAAGATGCGATCTATTACTCCGATTTCTATCCCTAATTGTCAATTATTTAAATGATGTAATTCAGTTAGTATTGTGACAATATTGTTATAAATCAAATAAATTGACTAATAATTCAGTTAATTCAGAGAGAGACTAAGAGACAGAGACAGAGAGATGCTTGAGAGGGAGCGACAGAGAACGAGATAGAGAGAGAGAAAGAGAGCGCTCAGGAGACTTACCGGTTGGCGGGAGGTGATCGGAGCCGAGAACAGGAGCTTTGAGGGGAAATATGATTTTAGAGTGTTAGGAATTATGTAATTTGTATATAAGATTATTAAAGACAGAACTATTTCCATCTGTAATACTATTTAAGGGTTAGAGATGGATATTTTTCCATCTCTAATGATCTTTCACAATAGAGACTGATACTTTTTGTCACTAACAAAAACTTCCGTCTCTACAAACATTAGAGACTAGAAATATTCTATGACTAATTTTGTTTTATTAAAAAAATATAAATAAATGTTGGAATATATATTAGAGATAGCATATTAGTGACGGATAGATTTCCGTCTCTATAAGTGCGGTAATAGAGACAAAATTAATTTCGTTTCTAGTATTCCACTACTAGTCGGTAGATTTCTTATAGTGTGAAATGATTCGGAGCACAAGCCTAAAGGTAAATGAATGGAGATGCTCTAATGTGTGTCGTTATGGATAGTATACGTATATGTGCTGTCTTAGTGATCTTCAAGGCTTGCATGCTAATCATAGCACTTGAAGAGTATGAATTTAATTCAGGCGAGTTGACTTGATGAAACTGAATGTGATGAATTTTATTATGAATATGTGATAACAAATATCATGAATGCAGTCTATTATATTGAGTAAAGCTGACTCGGAAGAGATTGATTCAATTCCATAAACTCAGTCAACTCAATTGAGTCACCGGTTCTCTTTAAGTTTTTTTTTTCCTTACCATGCATAATCAAACCGGCCTCGAAAAGGCTCTCGGGGTTCCATACATTGGGCGACAGTTGGTGTAAAAATGGGGAGAAGTCATTCCATTTTCTCCCTTTGATTTTGACTTCTCCCCACTTGATATCTCTCACCCTTATTCTCATACACTCATCGCCACATGTCTTATTATGGGTGGAGAAGTCAAAATCATGGCCCCAAGATTTTGACTTCTCCACCACTTGTCCCCTATTCTATGGAACCTGGAGATAAGCCTTTTCTGGCTTTGCCAGAGACAATACAAGGCCAATCAAACCACTTGAATAGTGGTCTCCTTTGTTGCGGATCTTGTGACTCGATTAGTGACTCATCCTTTCCGGTTGACCTAGGGACACTGACAGTGATGGATTTTATTGTGAACATGTGATCCTAAATATGTATGAAAGCATTCTATGTACGACCGTAGTCTTACTCTTGTAGGCAACCTTTCTGTGGATGACTTCTATTTGAAAATAAAACCCCAGGTTAATTTTGACTCGGATGAGTCACTGAGTCAATTCAAGAAATTTGCTAAACTAACTTAGCTTAGCAACTCAATCTTTTTTTGGCATAGTAAATCTATTAATTGGTTCGACTAGCTAGGCAAGTCATTAGTTGGCACACACTCTTGCTTTGAATGCCATCACCATCATCATAGTGAATGTTATCCTTCATTTTGATAATTTTGTGATATTTGGTTTTATTTTTTTTTCAAATAAAAATAACCTTTATAGTTTAGATGTTAGAAATAGCTAGTGATGAACATATAATTAAACAAATGACAGATGTCAGGGTAGATTTGTAATACACATTCTTAGCACTTTAGGGAGATCATGATCACATCCTATAACATTGTTTTTGCAGGTTCAAGCAGGTGGGATATTACATTTTTTTTTGTAGGTTCAAGCAGGTGGGAAAGCTAGGAATGCTTTAAGTTGTGCACCTCGTTTGAATGTGAATCCAAGACTGATTTCTATGGTCCTAAATTTTAGAAGTTATTATTAAGGAAATATTATGCTAGGGAATAATGATGTAATATCTATGAGATACACAAGATCTCATAGATAATATTGAATTTGCATCAATCAAGGATTTGATTAGATTAGGTTTCTATCTTGAGGTCAATGTAATCTCTATATAAACCCTATGAGCACAAGATTTCACTCCCTCACCTCACAGGGTTTGATGTTGAGAGTTGCCAACTATTAATTCAGAAGGGATAAGTCCCCGGAATTGTGAATAAGGTCTTGATCTGCGGTAGAGATCTAGGTAAGAGGTTCGGTTAAGTCTAGGGAAGGTGTTAGGCACCCCAAAATTTTTATTTTACAATGGTTCCCTACTTTCTAGGTGTAAGTCAGTTTTAATCAAGTTATTGTTCAAATGCCTAAGTGTTTAAAGTAATACTAATCTAAGAAAGAAAACCTAACTAGGGTCAAACCCAGATTGCCCGGGTTGCCTACGTACTATAAGGATGAGATCAGACCGAGCGTAGTTCTGGCACATGAGCCCATGCCGAGGTTAAGGGGTGTATGTGTGCACCAAGGGTAGCTAAGGATCTGACCCAGAGGTTAGGGTTTGGTTGACCGGGTTGGTCAAGTGCATGGTTTAAGCCTGGTAGGCTTAAGGATAGTCTGGTAGACTAAGGATTAATTTGGTAGACCAAGATTTAGGCCCGGTAGGTCAAGGGGTAAGTCCGGTGGACTTGGATTAGGCCTGGTAGGTCAAGGGTAGATTTAACCAAGGTTAGGGTTGCTAATCGGGGTTAATGGTTAAACTAACCATGGTTAGGATTGCTAACCATAATTGAGGGTAACGAGTTAAGGCCGATAGGCTGAGGTACCCAGTAGGCCAAAGGTGAGCCCAATAGGATAAGAGATTAGGCCCAGTAGGCCAAAAGCGGTTTTAACCGAGGTTAGGGTTGCTAACCGGAGTTAAATAGAAAGTCAATCATGGTTAGGACTGCTAACCATGGTAAAGAAGCCAAAGTAGATATATTTTGGTCACTTAGTAATTTTAGAATGTTTTTAGCATTTTTTTGAAATTTTTCCAAGGGTTAAAGGGTGCTTAACCACGATTAAAAGTTAACCAGGATTGGGTTAACCCTGGTTAAAGGTCTAGGTAGGTCAGGGTAGGCCTAGAGAGCTTGGAAAGAACTAAAATGACCTCCTACCTGGTTTAGGCCCTATGCAAAAGCCCAAAATCCAGAAAGTTAGTAATGACGGTAAAAGGATTACCATCATTATTTAAGTAATTCTGGCATTGGTTTGTAGGCCTGAAACTAGGGTTAGGGATGAACCCAAAGGGTGCTAGACCCATAGGATTGCAAAGGGAAGTCCAAGGAAGGCCCTGGCCTTTGGTGAGCCCAGGCGGGTAGTCTGAAGTGGGCTGAATGTTGCCCAGATATGGACCCTAGAGGGGGGTGAATAGAGTCAATGACAAAATAAAAAATTATTCCTTTTTAAATACGGAAAATAAAAGCTAAAAGGAATGCAACTAAGCACAAACTAGATAAAATAATTTAATAGCACAAGAAGACTGAGAAAGAGTAAAGGAGTGCAAACACAGAGTTGTTTTCGAGGTTCGACAAACCCAGCCAACTCCCTGCCTCAAGCAACACCAGCTTGGAGGATTCCACTACAGTCCACGACTGCACAGACTTCTTAATCTAGTGAAGCCTAAATCCTTTACAATCTCTCTTCTGGTTGAGGTGAATTGTACAACACCCATAGCACAACCCTCTCTAGTTGACACGTAGCAACAGCTTCATAGAACATGCAGGTTCTTGGATGATGATAACAGATTTTGGATCTTAGATCTGAAAGATAAATTCCTTTGAGAGTTATATATGAATGAAATATCAAGCTCTATGAAATCTCTCAAGTGGAAGATTGGATTTTAGCTCAAAGAGAAAAAAAGAGTATCGTTTTTGCAGATTTGGGATTTTTGAGCTCAAGAGAGGGATTTTCAATGTAACAATGTAGGAGTGAGTGTTATCATTATTGAATCATTCAAAGATCACTAATATTTATAGTGATCTGAAATTTATTACCGTTTGATAATCGTTAAATGCGAAATATCCGTTATAAATATAGCTGTTGGCAATAAATAATAGTTTTTCAGAATTGTTTTGAACTATCAGTCGATTAGAGAAGCCTCCTAATCGGCTGGATGATAACTTGATCGCCTGGAATGGTTTCTTGATCAGCTGGATCATAAAAACACAATTTATGAAGTTTTGTTCTATCCAGTCGATTAGAGGAAGGAGTGATCGGTTAGATGGACCATGTAATCGATTGGATGGTCATCCTGATCGGCTGGATAGACCAAAAATTTTCAGATTTTTGGTTTATCTGATTTTTAATGCTTTTTCTTTAACTTTAATGAATTGCACGAATTCTAAAGTCTTTAATTAAGTTAGTAAAACATGATTAACAACTCATATTGGTCTTTAGAATGATTTAAGATGGATTAGCAAAGAGAACCAACACGATCAGCACATGCAGAAAATTTTTGAAAAAAATTGTTCTATCCAGTCGATCACAGGGCTTGCCTGATCGGCTAGATGGTCTGCCTAATCGGCTGGATGACCTATCTGATCGACTAGATAGATTGTTTTATTTGTAGAATCCCTTTTCAAAACCTTTAAGGTATGATTTGATTCCAAAGTTTTGTATTTAACCTTTATGAGTATAATTAACATGTTTTAATGTCCTTAATCATATTTTAATAATTGTTTAAGGGACCTATGATCAATCTAAGGTATTTTGAACTTTTTCACAAATCAACCACTTGAGGATTGTTACAAGAAATCCTAGACAGACTACACTTACTACCTAGACTAAGACTTTGATGGAGATAATCTTTGTGCTTCAATGGTTTTCAGCAGCAATATCTTCTAGGCAATCTTCCAAAATCTTTTTTGTTGATAGTTGAACATCTTCTTGAAGCTTTGATTTGAAATTTTCATCATGTCTTGACTTGGTCCATTCATTGAAAGTTCTTGAGTATGCTTAAAGTCTCATTTCTAATTTATGAATGCTGTAAAATAAATTTGTCACGCCCCAAAATCCTCCCTAGGAGAATTAAGAACTTTGGCATGTGACTTACTTGACTTGATCCATTTAATGAGCTTTAAAGGCATACAAAAATCTGAATTGAAAATTTTCTCCAATTGAATAACATTTAATACATCAACTGAACATCAATTAAGACTACAACTAAACTGAACCTACACAATCTGAGTCATCCTCGTGACTCTCAACTCTTTAATTAAACATATCAAATCTAAATATCTCAATTTAAAAACTAAAACATAATAAACTAATTACAATCTCTTTGGAATTTAAACAATTTCTAATAAACTAAAATCGAAATGCTGTTCCTCTTCGGGATCATCACCTGTAAGATCTTCCTTACGTACTCCTCTTCAACTCAGGGCTCCTGCGTACAATTATTAAATCTCGAACCTGCCGACAACAACAGTCATCGGCTGAGTAACAAGTTACCTCACGTATATATAAATTCCTAGCTAACAATATAACAATATTTAATACAAAACGTAATTTGGAATTTAACATGACAAGTAATCATATAAATAATTCAGAGTGCGGAAGCATAATTCAATTTCGATTCTTTCATGTGCCCACTTGTACTTATCTTGTTTGTCTTATTACTTGACTTTTTCTTTCTTGATTTGACTTATCTTTCTTGTCTAATTTTTTTCTTGCTTGTCTTACTTTTCTTTAAGATCTTTCTTGAAGCCAGATAACTAGTACCCTTAAAAACTTGTCTTGAAGCCAAGCACTAGTATCCTTGTTTTATTTACTTTTTTCGTGAATAAATCAAATAGCATACACTATGCAATAACTTAAAATAACTCTACCCCATATATTGGGTAGAGATTAACATATACCCTACTTTTCGAGGTACCACACA
The DNA here is from genome assembly GCA_015143295.1 of Tetracentron sinense. Classification (NCBI taxonomy): domain Eukaryota; kingdom Viridiplantae; phylum Streptophyta; class Magnoliopsida; order Trochodendrales; family Trochodendraceae; genus Tetracentron; species Tetracentron sinense. The sequence goes on from CM026569.1 coordinate 15,496,879, forward strand.
ATATACACATTATCCGGTGCATACGGCTTGTCTACACATTATCCGATGTATACGGCTTGTCTATACATTCGCCGGTGTATACGGCTGGTCTTGCCTTCATCATAGGCCTGTGGGTACTCGATTAGTGCAAAATCAATCATGCAGTCATGTTCGTGTTCTTGTGTACTTGTATAATACTTATCATCTTGTTTATTCTTGTGCTCGTACATGTTTAATTTCGTGAATAAGTGTAAGTGAAATAATGATGAATACGAATCATGCACTAATTTAAATATGCAGAATTTCTCATAATTGATCAACATAAAATATAGGTCTATTAAGTTTTCGAGAATACAATGAGAGACAATTTTATTTATCATGTCTCTCAATATATATAATTTTAATCAAATTAATCTCATAGAACCCTAATTTATAACATATCATAATTTCAAGGCAAACTCATCATCATTCCATCAAATCCAACCATTATTCATTCCTCCATTCTCCGTCATATATAACCATGAATTCATTCCCCTTTTCCTTGTTGAATATAAATAGTAAAAATTATAATAATATCTTTAACATCATCAATATATTTCACAAGAATAAAAACCATAATTTAGAACACTTTCTAAGCATCATATATATATATATATATTTTATATAAGAAAGTCATCATTTAAATTACTTTCTAAACATCAGGTATATTTTCCACAAGAAAATCATGATCTAAAACACTCTCAATCGTCATATGTATTTTTTTTTATAAGAGTTTCATGATTCAAAACACTCTCTAACATCATGTGTGCTTTTCATAAAGGATTAAAACATCAAAATCACGCTTAATCTAGTTTGTTCTTGTTTAGATCTATCTCTTTTACCATGTTTATATCAAAAATCCCTATATTGGTAGAAAAGAAGTTATATTTACCTCTCACGATCGCTTCCCTACGATCAAACGCTTGCGAATGGGATGGATCTAAACTTTTTTGTACTTTTTCCTTGCAACACATTTGATCTCTCCTCTTGGATCTCTCCAAAACTCCTTTCTCTCACTCTCTTTTAGGTTTAGAAGACCTTAGAAAACCTAATTCACGAGTATAAGGAGTATTTATAATATTGGAAACCCTAGAGAAGGTAAAAAAAAGGTAAAAAATCATATTTTCACGTAAAAATCCCGTTCTGGGCGATCGATCGCTGGTGGTGGGCGATTGGTCGCCCTCCCTTTTGTTTTTGAAACCCTTCTTTAGTATTTTGGCCATAACTTTTGACTCGGTTATTGAAATTGGACTATTCAACTTGCGTTTGAACCATCATTTGAAGGGGAACAACTTTATATTTTGAAAATTTTCTAATTCTTCTTTATTCATGGACCAAAATGCCCCTAAAGCTGACTGGTCTGCAATGGGTTGTGACAGCCCAGATTTGCAGCAGACCCGGTTTCAGAAATTTGAATTTTAACCTAACTCCAACAAAGAATCTAGAAAAATGGTAAACATGAACCTTGAAAAGGGTTCTAATACCTTTCCAAAAATTCAAGAATCATTCGATTCCGATTTACGGCGATAAAACTATGGCTTTTTCAAGTTGAAGTCATGTTAAGGTATCCCTTTTTAATTTATCTTTTTGGAACACATATATTTAATATTGGGCACAAATTTCAAGAATTTCATATCAATGGCACGAAAGTCGGTAAACTAAATTTTGGGTCTCTACAAAATTGCTCATGGAAGATATTAGTATTACAAGATTCATTTCATTATATATGTCATCATTAAAATTAATTGAGAGACACATGGCTGTAACCTTAAGGCTAACAATCTCCCCATTTTTGATGATGACACATAATTGAATGAAATTGGTTGAATTTCTCCTCAACAGATACTTTTCATAAAAAATTTGAGGAGAGCATCCCCTAAGCAAGTGCATAAAAGAAATATTATTAAATTAAAACTAAGAAAAGTTCCACAAAGAGGATTCTAAAGAATTTTCTATTTAATACCAAAAAAAGTTTCATAAGAGAATTTATGTTAATTTCAAGAATCAAGAGAAGTTCCATGACATTCTTAATTTAATTCAAGTATAATAGCAAAAAAATCTCATGTATTTCATATGTTTTCAAAAACATCCATACATACACAATCATGAAAAGAAACAAGTCCCTACTACATTTCATTTGTCTTCTCCCCCTTGGCAATATAAAAAAAAATACAAGAACAGGAAAAGCATATAAACTACAGTCCATCCTTCTTTTGTTTCTTGATAAGATAAGCACCTTTGGAAAAAATGTCTTCTTAAGGAGCTGCATCTTCAGGAACTGGAGTCTTGGGGTCTTCTTCACTGGAGGAGGGAGCTTGGGGGTCATTAAGCGAGTCGGAAGATAAGGACTGAGCCGAGTCTTTATCAGAAGAGGGAAGGGAGATGATCGGATCATCCTTGGGCTGACCCCTTCTAGAAGGTGTTTGCTTCATAGGCCTCTTGCCTTTTGAGAGGGAAGGGGCTGAAGTAGAGGGTTGAGAGGAAGAGGCTCTAGAAGCCAAACTGACTAGGAAGTTATTGATCTTTTTCAACTCATCAGTGGCTCGAATGGTGATGGTGGCTGAAAGAGAATCATGTTCAGCCATGTCCAAGAGCAGCTGCCCATAAGTCTTCAAATGAAGTGCTGAAGAGTCCACTTGGCCTTGAATCACTTTTGTGACTTTGTCCAATTTTATAAACTCCTCCCTTTGATCTCCTTCTAGCCTATGGAGCAGGGATGTCATTGTATCCACTCTGTTCTTAGTGACTGAAGTATCCATATTGCTAGTCCCTAGGACTGAGTAGGTGGCATCAACTCTCTCCTTCAAGTCTTCATGCACAGTAGCAATGGAGGCTTCTAGGGAGGATATTCTCTCTTTTATTTCACTTCTGAAGTCTGCAGAGGATCCCTCTAAATAGGCATTCTGTCTCTGATCTCTGTCTGCAAACAAGTGGCTTAGGCTTCTTGGTTCTCCAACCTTTCTCTGACTTCAGCTTGAAAGCCAATCATCCCAGTACTAAGAGAATCCAATTTTCCCAACAGGAGGTTGAGAGAATCATCAAAAATTGAGGGTCTGAATGAGTGCTCAAGTTGAGCAGAAGAACCACCAACCTCAAAATGAGGAGTGGGGGCTCTGAGTAGAGAAGAGGGAGGAGAGAAAGTAATTCAGGCAAGGGATGGAGCAAGAGATGGAGAATGGAAGGGCTAATCAAGAGGTGGATCAGTAGGAGGATTAGAGGTAGAGGGAGTAAGAGGAGGTGTTGGTTCAGCTGATGAAGAGGGCTGAGCAGAGGAGGAGGAAGGCTGAGTGCTAGAAATTTTTGGACACCATTTCTGGAGATCTTGATTCCACTGATATCCCATTCTAACTAAAGTGGTTGTGCTGTAGATATCATAGTGGGCAGGTTGGATTACTTTGAGAGTAGAGTCAAAAGAGAGTTCAAAATGTTTAAAGATTTTGGTAAGAAGCTGTCCATAAGAAAGACACACATTCTTTTTGGAAACACATTCTACCATATTGTGAAAAATTAGATAGCAGAGATCAAAGGTCGGGTAGTAAAAAGCACCAAATGAGAAAAAAATCAAAGTATGAAAGGTAATTTCTACTACATTTTCTGGGTAAAATGTTATAATAGATGATGTGATGAATTAGTCTGGCATCCAAAGTCAAACTGTTAAGAGTGGGTATAGAAACTTGGGTGATTTTTTTAGAATAGATGAGATTGAGAGCTTCAATTGGCTCAAATCCAGGATTATTTGGCCAATCTTTGGAAGCAAATATTTTTATGCTTCCAGCAGGGATAAAAAGAATAGAAGTAGAATTTCTATAGACAAGGTAATGTCCTTGCCACAGACAAAGGAGGTGAAGGTGTTGGTGGAAGGACTGAAGTGAAGGTGAGAGTAAAAAAGTTTAACTAATTCAGGGAACATTGGTTCCTTGAATTGAAGGAGTTGGAGCCATCCTAGAGCTTTAAAAAGCTCGTAGATGTGACCTAGGCCCCACTCAAAAAGAACAGAGGAGTCTAAGATCTTACCATAGACGATGGGTCTTGAATGAATGATGTCTCTGTACTTTTTGCCACCCTTCCTGGTCTTGAAACACAAGACCGGATCTTCTTCAACCTCAGCAGGGGCTTTCTCTGATCTTCGCTGTCTTTTAGGGCTTGAACTTTCTTCTGCGTTCTTCGTCTTCACCATCTTGAATAGGGAGTGAAAAGGAGTAGATTATAGAAGGATTTTATGAGGTTCTAGGGTTTGGAGATGAGAAATGAGGAGAAATTTGGTTTTTGAGGGAAGAGATGGAAGGGAATAGAGAATATGAAAAGTTGAAAGTGAATAGGAATTTGGGGGTTTCGGGTTTTAAAGAAAAGATTTTAAAAGTTTTTCACTATCCAGTCGATTACATGAATGGTCTAATCGGTTGGATTGTCCATCTAATCGATTAGGACCATCAAGTGATTGGCTGGATAGAAGAAAAACGCAAAATTAAAAGAAATACAATATAACATTCATTTTAACACTATCCAGTCGATTAGAGACTCTGTTTGATCGGCTGGATCCATCATCTAGTCGATTAGATCACTAGCGTGATCGACTGGATAGAAGAAAAAATCTGAAAATTTGTAGATTTCTTCAAAAACCAGTTTTCTACACAATGATCATAACACACTCTATTCAAAACATCAATTAATCATTGCAAAACAACATACATCATTTTTTGATCAAAAGAAAATATATTTTAGCAACTTTTACTAAATTTTTCAGATTATTAATTTTTCACTTTTAAGGTGAATTCTTTCAAGTTTTAAGCTGTGATTTTGAACATTTTGAGATTATAAAATTTCAAATAGCTTACTTAATCCTAGTTCTCTTCTCAAGGTACAAAACCTTTCATGTTGAAGGGGTTTTGTGAATATATCAGCAAGTTGGTTGTTTGTATCTACAAACTCTAACACAACATCCCCATTCTGTACATGATTCCTAATGAAATGATATCTAATTTCTATATGTTTAGTTCTTGAGTGTTGAATAGGACTTTTAGTCATACAAATGACACTGGTATTGTCACATCTAATTGGAATATTTGAATAAGACAATTTATAATCTTTCAAGAGTTGTTTCATATAGAGATTTTGATCACAACAGCTTTTAGCAGCTATGTATTCAGCCTCAGCTATGGACAAAGCTATAGAATTCTGTTTCTTACTAAACCATCAAACAAGGGAACACCCTAGGAAATGACAAGTGCCACTAGCACTTTTTCTATCAATTTTACATCCGGCAAAGTCAGCATCTGAGTAACTTATTAATTCTAAAGATGTATTCTTTGGATACCAAAAGTCCTAGATCAGTTGAACCTAACAAGCATCTAAAGATTCTTTTAACAGCAGTTAGGTGAGATTCTTTTGGACAAAATTGAAATTTAGCACACAAGCATACATTAAACATTATGTCAGGTCTGCTAGCAGTCAGGTATAGCAGACTTCCAATAATGCCTCTATACTTCTTTTCATCAACACTTTTACAATTTTAATCTTTATCTAGTTTGATTGATGGATTCATAGGTGTATTCATTATTTTAGTGTTTTCCATACCAAATTTCTTAAGAAGTTCTTTAGTATATTTGCTTTGATTTATGAAGGTTCCTTGCTTAGTTTGCTTTATTTGAAGTCCAGAAAGAATGTCAGTTCTCCCAGCATGCTCAATTTCAAATTCTTTTTGTATAATATTAGCAAACTCATTATACAAACATTCATTGGTGGAACCAAACACAATATCATCAATATATTTGAACTAATATCATATCATGTGATTTTGTTTTCACAAACAGAGTTGTATCAAGTTTTCCTCTTATAAACTCATTATCAATCAAAAAGTTATTTAATCTTTCATACCAAGCTCTAGGAGCCTGTTTTAATCCATACAAAGCTTTTGTCAATTTAAACGCATGATTAGGTAGATTATGGTTTTCAAAGCAATGAGGTTTCTCTACATAGACTTCTTTAGAAATGAATCCATTTAGAAATGCACTTTTTACATCCATTTAGAATAGCTTAAAGTCTTTATGACTTGCAAAAGCAAGTAGCATTCTAATGGCTTTAAGTCTAACAACTGGGGCAAATGTTTCATCATAATCTATCCCCTCTTCTTGGTTGTAACCTTGAGCTACCAACCTAGCTTTGTTTTTAATTATATTTCTGGATTCATCCTTTTTATATCTAAACACCCATTTAGTACCAATAATAGATTTATCTTTTGGTCTAGGTACTAAATCTCATACTTGGTTTCTTTCAAATTAGTTAAGTTCTTCTTGCATTGCAATACCCCAAGATTCATCTTCAATGGCTTCAAGGGCATTTTTAGATTCAATTTGAGAAAGGAAAGCTAGATTATTACATATATTTCTTATTGTTCTAACTCCCTTTTCTATGTCACCAAAAATGAGGTCTTTAGGATGATCTTTATTTAATTTCTAAGCTTTAGGTAATTTGATTGATTCTTCAATATCAATTTCTTCTTCATCTTTATTTTCAACAATATTTTCATGAAAAGTTTCATTTGATTCTTGTTGCTCTTTTTCTTGATTAGCTAATTCGATATTAGATATTCCTTTAGAAATTTTATCAACATTTGTATCTTCATCTTCTTCAATTGGTTTAGTCTTTTCAAATGGATTAGTTTCATCAAAGACTATATGTATTGATTCTTCAATATTTAAAGATTTTTTTAATTACAAACTCTATCAGCTTTGCTATTTTGAGAGTAGCCTAGGAAGATTCCTTTATTAGCTTTAGAATCAAATTTCTTTAAATGATGTTTGTCATTTAGAATAAAATATTTACATCCAAATACTTTAAAGTAACTTATATTGGGAGATCTTCCTTTCCAAAGTTCATAAGGAGTTTTTATTAATTTGTTTCTTATTATTACCCTATTAATAACATAACAAGAGGTATTGATAGCTTCAGCCCAAAAATAGTCAGGAAGTTTATGCTCATTAACATTGTTCTAGCCATCGCTTGAAGAGATCTATTCTTCCTTTCAACAACTCCATTTTGTTGAGGAGTTCTTGGAGCTGAGAAATTATGGTTAAAACCATTTTCTTTACAATAAAGCTCAAGCTCCTTATTTTTGAATTCACCACCTCTATCACTTCATATGTTTATTAATAATGTATCATTTTTCATTTTGTACTCTATTGCATAATTTTTTAAATAGATTAGATGCTTCACTTTTGTGTGATAAAAACAATATCCAAGTATATTTAGAATAATCATCAACAATCACAAAGGTATATGTTTTACCACCTAGGCTAACTACTTCATTGGGTCCAAATAGGTCCATATGAAGAAGTTCTAAGAATCTAGAAGTTGAGATAAATTTCTTATTCTTAAATGAGGTTTTTATTTGTTTTTCAAGTTGACATGCATCACATATTTTATCTTTTATAAAAGTGGTCTTTGGGAGACCATTTACTAAGTCATTTTTAGATAATTTAGAGAGCAATTCCATACTAGCATGACCTAAATGTCTATGTCACAGCCAACTGGCTTCACTAACAGTAGATAAACACATCATGTTTTGAGCAGTTAAATCATCAAACTCAAGAGTATAAACATTCTGATTTCTATGACCAATAAACAAGGTATTAACATTATCCTTATCATTAATTATGCATAGATTTGATTTGAAACAAACATTTAAACATTTATCACAAAGTTGGCTTATACTAATTAGATTATGTTTAAGTCCTTGAACTAATAAAACATTTTCAATCAAAGTAGAAGAATTCTTACCAACATTTCCGATGCCAATGATCTTCCCCTTCGCGTTGTCCCCGTAGGTCACATGCCCTCCATCTTTGGGAGAGATAGAAATGAATAGATCTTTGTTCCCACTCATGTGCCTCGAGCAGCCACTATCCAAAAACCATACTATTTTGGAGGAACTTGACTTAAAGCATACCTACAAGATAATTTTAAATAACTTTCTTTGGTACCCAAATCATCTTGGGCCCTCCATAGTTAGTTTTCGGAGGGGAAGTCCCTTTTGAAACCTAAACTTGTTTAAGTACCACCTTTTTGTTGAAATTGTAAAAAACAGTTGAAGGTTTAGTTGAACTATTAGGGGGTTTTGAAAAGAATTTTTGATAGTCTTTTTGTTTTGACAGAGGGTTATACCCCAAACCAGCTTTTCCAAAAACACAAGTTTGTTGTCCCAAAATTCTACCTAAATTCTTTTCTCCAATTGAAAGTTTAAAGACAATTTCAGTTAAATCCTTAATTTTTGCCTCATTCTCATCACAATTGCAAGTGTGAATTGGAGATGATTGATCCTTTTCTTTTATCTTCAATTCATCAATTTCCTTTTGAAGGTTTTCTTGTGATTTGAGAAGTAACAAATTTTCCTTTTTAAGAGACTTATTTTTAGAAGCAAGTTTTCTAAATTCATAATATAAATCATCAAAAGCTTCTCTTATTTCATCATAGGAAAGAGAGTCAATGGGGGAAGGGTTTACCTCATCATTGTCGAGTGCCATGAGGCATAGATTGATTGTTTCTTCATCACTTGATGCTTCAGAGTTGCTTTCTTCTGAGTCATCGCAAGTGGCCTTCATGGCTCTCTTCTTGTATTTCTTGCTCTTGGCAAGTTGAGGACATTCTGATCTGATGTGGCCTGGTTTTTTGCATTCAAAGAAAGTGATCGGATCCTTTTTGTTTGATTCTCCCTTAGCTATCTCTTTGGAGAATTTCTTATTGAATGGCCCCTTCTTGAAGTTCTTCTTGTGTTTTAGGAATTTTTTGAACTTCCTGGCCATTAGTGGGAAGTCTTCATCTTCTTCACTTTCCTCTTCTCCTCACTCTCAATAAATTGAGAGGCTTTCAGTGCCAGTCCTCTTCTCTGGTCTAGGTTCATTTGATTGATGCTCCTTCATAATGACTTCATGAGTCATCAATGAACCCAACAGCTCATCCATTGTTAGCTTAGTGAGGTCTTTGGCTTCTTGAATGGCCGTTACCTTTGGAGACCAATCCTTTGGCAGAGATCTCAATATTTTCCTTACTGTGTCTGCATTTGTATACGTTTTACCAAGAGAATTAAACTATTAGTAATGTTAGTAAAACGTGTAAAAATATCAGCAATGGACTCATCCTTCTCCATTTTGAACAGTTCATATTTCTGAATTAACATTTTTATTTTCTCATCTTTTACTTGATTAGTTCCCTCATATATAACCTGTAGTTTATCCCAAATCTCTTTGGCTGAATTACAGCCAGAAACACGATTGAACTCTTAGGGACTAAGGGCACAATAGAGGTTGCTAATAGCTTTAGCATTTATTTGGATTCATTTTATATCATTTCATCCCATTCTTCCTCAACCTTAGGAACTCTAAATTCATTAATGGTCTTGCAAGGAAGATGGGGACCGTTGATGATTACCTTCCAGTATTGATAGTCTAGGGATTGAAAGTAATACATCATTCTGGTCTTCCAATAATTATAGTGTTCTCCATTAAATAGGGGTGGTCTGGTTGTGGATTTTCCTTCTCCTAGGTCAGCTGAAAAACTATTGTTTGCCATTAAGACCTTTAAACTCTAAGATTTTTTAGATCAGTTAAGAGTTACAAGCTCTGATACCACTTGTTGCCCAGATATGGACCCTAGAGGGGGGGAGGGTGATTAGGGTCAATGGCAAAACAAAAAATTATTCATTTTTAAATGCGGAAAATAAAAGCTAAAAGGAATGCAACTAAGCACAAACTAGATAAAATAATTTAAGTGCACAAGAAGAAGGAGAAAGAGTAAAGGAGTGCAAACACAAAGTTGTTTTCGAGGTTCGGCAAACTTAGCCTACTCCCCGCCTCAAACAACACCAGCTTGGAGGATTCCATTACAGTCCACGATTACACAGACTTCTTAATCTGGTGAAGCCTAAACCCTTTACAATCTCTCTTCTTGTTGAGGTGAACCGTACAACACCCAGAGCACAACCCTCTCTGGTTTACACAAGGCAACAGCTTCACAGAACACGCAGGTTCTGGGATGATGATAACAGATTTTGGATCTTAGATCTGAAAGATAAACTGCTTTAAGAGTTAGATATGAATGGAATATCAAGCTTTATGAAATCTCTCAAGTGAAAGATTGGATTTTAGCTCAAGGAGAAAAACAGAGTATCGTTTTTGTAGATTTGAGATTTTTGAGCTCAAGAGAGTGATTTTCAATGTAACAGTGTATGAGTGAGTGTTATCATTATTGGATCATTCAAAGATCACTAATAATCATAGTGATCTGAAATTTATTACCGTTTGATGATCATTAAATGTGAAATACCCGTTATAAATATAGCCGTTAGCAATAAAGAACGGTTTTTCAGAATTTTTTTGAACTATCCAGTCAATTAGAGAAGCCTCCTAATCGGCTGAATGGTTACCTGATCGCCTGGATCAGTTTCCTGATCGGTTGGATCATTAAAACACAATTTATGAAGTTTTGTTCTATCCAGTCGATTAAAGGAAGGAGTGATTGGCTGGATGGATCATGTAATCGACTGGATGGTCATCCTGATCGGCTAGATAGACCAAAAATTTCCAGATTTTTAGTTTATCTGATTTTTAATGCTTTTTCCTTAACTTTAATGAATTGCACGAATTCCAAAGTCTTTAATTAAGTTAGTAAGACATGATTAACAACTCATATTGGTCTTTAGAATGATTTAAGATGGATTAGCAAAGAGAACCAACACGATCAGGACATGCAGACAAATTTTGAAAAAATTTGTTCTATCCAGTCAATCACAGGGCTTGCCTGATCAACTGGATGGTCTGCCTAATCGGCTGGATGGCCTATTTGATCGACTGGATAGGCTATTTTTATTTGCAAAATCCATTTTCAAAACAATTAAGGTATGATTTGATTCCAAGGTTTTGAACTTTACCTTTATGAGCATAATTAACATGTTTTAAGGTGCCTAATCATATTTTAATATTTGTTTAAGGGACCTATGGTCAATCTAAGGTATTTTGAGCTTTTTCACCAAATCAACCACTTGAGGATTGTTACAAGAAATCCTAGACAGACCACACTTACTACCTAGACTAAGACCTTGTTGGAGATGATCTTTGTGCTTCAATGGTCTTCAACAGCAGTGTCTTCTAGGCAATCTTCCAAAACCCTTTTTGTTGATAGTTGAACATCTTCTTGAAGCTTTGATTTGGAATTTTCATCATGTCTTGACTTGGTCCATTCATTGAAAGTTCTTGAGTATACTTGAAGTCCAATTTATAATTCATGAATGCTGTAAAATAAATTTCTCATGGAAGATATTAGTATTACAAGATTCATTTCATTATATATGTCATCATTAAAATTAATTTAGGGACACATGGTTGTAACCTTAAGGCTAACACAGAACACACTATATTTGGTATACTAAAATGGTGGTAGAGTATCTATTGCCATTACGTCAGTTCCTAGTTTAGGCCAATTTTACCATGATTAAATAACAAAATGGACCCTGGAATGACTAGGGTAGAGAGAAGGGAGTCAGGGAGACCTAACCGTGACCCTGGAATGGACCAAGGCCCATAAAAAGGGGTGCAACAGTCACTGTAAATGGGAGGGCTAGGACCAGGACCTCTTCTAAGGGATCCCACATTGGCTGAGGGTCCCCCAAAGAGTGAAGGGAGGTACCATACAGGCTAAGGGCCTTATACCCATACTGAAAACCTCAAGGGGTTTCCCTTTGCCTATGAGGAAGGCAAGGGGTCCCTATCCTTGGTTGTAGTAATAAAAGGGAAGCAAGAACAGTAATGAGAATGGACCCTAGAATAGGACTAGGGGCCTTACAAGGATTTTGAACAAAAAAAAAGGGGTAGATAGAGTCCTATCCTACTGCCAAATCCATTGGACAGGAGATAGGCTATGGTGGTGGCTTGGTGCACGATGAGTTAGGCCTGGGGTGCCCTGGGTTTGCTTCCTTGATGGCCTACGGTTCTCCCTTAGGTATTCTGGACTGAGAATGAAAGGGGTTTTGGGTTTTACAGAATGCCAATAGGGGTTTCACGTTAATTTTTGGAGTGGGTTTAAAGCATGAACTAAGGGAGTTTATATAGAGTTCAAGGGAGACTCAGGGGTAGTTAGGGGATTGTTAGGGAGGTTGAGAACCCCAGGGGGACGGAACTGAGGGCTACAGGGGGGCCAACTGCACTGCAAACCAAAAGTTCAACAATAGCGGTAGATGATCTACCACCATTCCTGATTTAGCTAAAATCAGGAATGGCGGTAGAACATCTACCGCCATTCTCAAATTTTTGCTAAAATAGGCCACACCCTGTCCCTATTGGCCTGTGGCACCTTGTAGTATTTGTATATTTAGAATTGGCGATAATATCATTACTGCAATTCTCAGAATTTTCAAATTGCTTGAAGTGGGCCCCACACCAATGGGTCCAAGGGTATGTGGGCCCACTGTTTGGGCTTATAGAGGTTTTTGGCTTTGAATTTGGGGTTTTTGGGCCCTAGGGCTGAACTAGGGTTTACCTAGGGTTAGACTAGGTTTTACCTAGGGTTAGGCCTAGGGTTTGAGTTTACCTAGGGTTAGGCCTAGGGTTTGATCAGGGTTTGACTGGGATCTACCTAGGGTTTGGGGTTCACCTAGGGTATTGACTAGGGTCTACCTAGGGTTTGGCTAGGGTTTAGGGTTCACCTAGGGTTTTGTCTAGGGTTTTTCCTAGGGTTTACCTGGGATTAGGGTTTGTCCTAGGGTTAGGCCTAGGGTTTGACAAGGGTTTACCTGAGATCATGATTTTTCCTAGGGTTAGGGTGACTAACCATGGTTAAAACATTTAACCATGGTTAAGGGGGGTGTAAAAATTAGATGTTTATAGCTGCCCCTTTTTGCTGGAGGGTACCAAGTTGACAACTAAATGACAAAGACTGGATTCATCTTATTTTTACACTAAGATTGGATTTTAGGAAATGATGATATACATGCATGCTGTGCAAGTGGTGCAATGTGCCTACCTATACCTGCTGGGGCTATGAACGACTCAGGGAAATTGGAAGTGGTTAGGGCTACTCTCTGGGTGAATGAAGAGTGGTCCGGGCTACTTATGCTGGGGATTGATGGATGCTATGAAAAATGACATGTCTTGGGGGCGCTAGCTAGGCTTGGTTGCTATGACATTACCCGAAAGTGCTTAGCTAAAACAAGCAAAGGACACACAGAGTGTCGAAAAGAGGACATGCAGGAGGTGTAGCGGTATGACAAGTGAGTTATCACAGTACACAGGATGTCGAGGATACACAGGGCGTCGAAGGGGGGACATGCAGGAGGTAATGCCGTTGTATGACGAGATTGTCAAAGGGCACACAAGATGTCAAGGATACATGGAGGTGTCGAAAGGGGACATGCGGGAGGTATCGCGATATGAAAAGATTGTCAAGGGATACACATGATATTTGGGGACATGCAGGAGGTAATGTTACGGTATGACAAGATTGTCAAAGGGCACACAGGATGTCAGGGACACATGGGGGTGTAGAAAGGGGACATGTGGGAGGTATCGCTGTATGATGAGATTGTGAATGGATACACAGGATGTCTAGGAACATGCAGGAGGTAATGTCGCTGTATGATGAGATTGTCAAGGGGCACATAGGATGTCAAGGACACACAGAGGTGTTAAAGGGGACATGCAGGAGGTATTGCGGTATGATGAGGTTGTCAATGGATATGTCTGGGACATACAAGAGGTAATGCCGCAGTATGAAGTGATTGTCAAGGGGCACACAGGATATCAAGGACATACGGGGTTGTCGAAGGGGGACATGTGAGGTATCGACATGTTGACAAGGTGTCAATGGTACACCTGAGATGTCAAAGACACACGGGGGTGTCGAAAGTGTTGTGGCATGTCCAAGAGGTGCTAGCTGGATTGATTTTGAAATGGTCCAGAGACACTAGATTTTGATGATGTCATGTAGGGTGTAAAGGTGAGGATAATTTCCCATGACTGTTTATTGCGACTCGCGGGAGTGCATAGTGTCAGCTTCTTTTGCTTGTCTTGCTGGGATTGCTTGATGCAGGTTGGTATGACCAGGTCTCGATACCGACAGCTTTGTTTTGAAAATGTTTTTAGAAATGTGTTGTGGACTTTTGTAAGGAGTTTTTGATTTTGAAAGAAAGAATGCTTAGCTAGCTTTTAGATTTGATAGGAAATTGCCTTTGTCAGGGCTTAGGGGATTTTGTAGTCTGTCTTTTACTCTCAGAGAATGGAATATGGCCTAGAAAAGGTTTCGCCACCATCGGGGATGTTTGGTGGTAGACCTGCTTGTGTTGCTGCTACTGGACATTGTGGACTCTGGTTGGGGAGAAGCTTGCTGAAAAGCAATTGGAAGTTTCTAAACTCTTATGGGAGAGTGTTGTAGAAAGTCATTGGAGGAATCTATTGGGCATCCACTAGGGGATTTGGACATTGTTGTAGACTGCTACTGGGGATCTGCTGGGGAGTGGAACTCTACTGGAGACCACTGTCGGGGAATCTGTTACTTAGTGCTATCTGTTGGGGATGATTGGGAGTTCAGCGAGATTGATTGCTGCGGATTTTGTTGCCAAACTGCTCTTAAGCTTTTCTCAACTTTTTTACCATTGGAATGATCAAGTTATGGGATTCACATAATTTTTGCGTAATGAGGTCGTTGCTGGTTTTCCTCATGCCTGCGAAGCTAGTTGATTTTTGTCTATTTTTTACCCCTAGTTACAAGACTAGGTCTGGGCTCACGTAATTTTGCGCAATGAGGTCGTTGCCGGTTTTCACTCAAGCCCGTGATTTGTTGGGAAAATGGATCTTCCCCCTTTATTGCCGTAAATGGTGCTCTGCTAACGATTTATGTTCCGCTGAGGATGTAGATATGATACTGTGCTTGCACTCTTAGTTTCTAGGTTATCTAGGAGGACTTAGAATGTGATGAAATGTAGGCTAGGGGACCGAAGTTTAGGACACCCTGAGATTTCTCTTTTTGCATTTGATTTTTACTCTTTTGGGGACCTCTCCCGTTGTACTTGACTTTGTACTCTCTTGGGGATTTGTACTTTGAAATTTTCGGTGGAGATTTTTTTTGGCTCTGCTGGGGAATGTGATAGAGGTTGTCTCTGTTGGGGGGATTTTTTTAGGAGAGGTTGTCTCTGCTTGGGGAAGGCTTCCGGGGGAGGTTGTCCCAAAAGATTTCTGTTAGGAAAAGAGCCTGGAGAGGTTTTCTTTAAAACAGTTATATGAAAGAAGGGTTGTTAGGCTCAAGGGGCTAACTAGCAGATTTTATTGATTTGAAAAAGGGTTTAAATTGTTGGGGATAAGAAGTGTGCCAAGGATGGCCTCTTGTCATTTCCCGTAGAATCTACGAGTACAAAGCGCCTATCAGATCTAGACCCTAAGCGTAGTATCGTTTGACTTTATCCATGTTGACGAGCTCTGGGAGGTCTTCGTCATCCATACGTTCGAGTTGAAGGGTTCCACCCGAGAATTTGTCTCAGACGATGTATAGGCCTTCGTAGTTGGGTGTAAACTTGCCCCTTGGGTTTGGGCTGTTTGACAACATTTTCTAAATAACCAGGTCGCCGATATCAATGCTTTGTGGCTTGAATTTCTTGTTGAATGCCCTAACCATGTGCCTCTGATAGGCCTGAGAATGGTTGATGGCTTTCAGTCGCCGTTCTTCTATTAGATTCAGCTGCTCATATCGGGTCTGTGCCTATTCTGCTTCTGAGATTTTTGCTTTCATTATCACTCAGAGTGATGAAATTTCTACTTTAATAGGGAGGACTGCTTCCATACCATAAGCCAGAGAAAATGGTGTCGGCCCAGTTGAAGTTCGGATGGACGTTCTATAGGCCATGAGTGTGTATGAGAGCATCTCGTGCCATGCAGAGTAATTGGTTGCCATCTTCTCTATGATTTTCTTTATGTTCTTGTTGGCGGCTTCCACTGCACCATTGGTCTGAGGCCTATATAGTGTGGAGTTGTGATGCTGTATCTTGAATTTTTGGTAGAGATCTGTCATTCCCTTGTTACAGAAGTTGAGAGCATTGTCTGTTACAATCTCAAACGGGACCCCGTATCGGCAAATGATGTTCTTTTTCAGAAAATGTTGAACCACTGATGCTGTGACATTAGCATAAGAGACTGCCTCGACTTATTTGATGAAGTAATCGATTACTACCAGAATGAATCGATGTTCGTTAGATGCTTTCGAAGCTATGGGTCCGATGACGTCGATGCCCCAAGCTGAGAATGGCTATGGAGTGGTGAGATTGTGCAACCTGGTTAGTAGTGCATTGACCTTGTCGGCATAGATTTGGCACTAGTGGCACTTCTGTACATGCTGGTAATAGTCAGATTCCATTGTAGACCAGTAATAGCCTAGTCTCAGTATCTTATTGGACAACATTAACCCGTTCATGTGGGGGCTGCAAGTTCCTCCGTGAACTTCTTCAACCACCTATGTAGTTTCACGAGTGTCGAAACATCTAAGCCAGATCAGGTTTGGTGATCTTTTGTATAAGATTCCTCCCGAGAGTATAAACTGAATGACCAGTCTCCTGATTGCCCGACTGCCTGTTTTTGTACCATCGAGTGGGAAGGTCCCATCCTCGAGATACTGCTTGATGTCTGCATACCAAGGCTTATTGTTTGATACCTCTTCAATCTCAAGGCAGTAAGCAGGCTGATCCTGTTACTGAATTTCGATTGGCCAGAGCATGACTCTCCTGGGGATTTGAACTATGGAGGCGAGAGTGATCAGTGCATCTGTGAATCTGTTGTGGTTCATAAACCTGTGACTAAAGGTGATTCTCCTGAATTGAGTGATCAACATCTTGAGGTAGGCCAGGTACGAGACTAGCCTTACTTCTCGGATGGCCCAAGATTCATTTGTCTAACAGATTACCTGTCGCGACCCAAAATACCCCCTAGGAGTTAAGGGTACTTTGACTCGTGACCGCCATATCATACCTCCAGTATGATACATAAGGCACACGTGGAAACCTGTCAGAGTACCTGAATATACATAGCGGAAACGAAATACAATGCACAGCGGAAAATAAAATACTAACATAGCGGAAGCAAAATGAATACTCCTATAACTTGGCTCAAGTAAGAACCAACAAGTATACATGTGTGAGAAACCCAAAAGTGGAGTGGACAAACTCCACACTCACATAACAAAAAGACCCAAGTTCTAAGTTGGTCGATCAACAGAAATCGAAGTCACGACTCCTATCTAAAGCACCATCGTCATGATAGTGATCCATGGAAGGCTCCGGGTCACGGTACTCTTCCTCGACCCAAGGTTCTTCGCCACACAAATCGAATGGAACCCGAGCATCTGCCGATCATAACAATATCGACTGAGCATGAAATACTCAGTGTATACAAACTAATAACAATAAAGCGGTTAGGCATGGAGCATACAAGACATGGAGAATGAAATCCGTAAATTCCTTAAAGCATGGAAACCGTGAAAACGTATGTGAGATAATATTCGAAACCAAAACTGTAACCGTGTGAGTCAATCGATAATCATAGCCTTATGAGTTCTTGTGAGTTCATGGAGTTACTTAGAGTCATTATGATCCGTAGAGACATAGAGCATAGAGCAATAACCTTAGAGCATTTCCATAGAGCATAACCTTAGAGATCTTAGAGCATTTCATTGTGATCCGTGGAGCTTGTGAGACGATCTTAGAGCATTATCATAGAGTTTCCTTGTGAACATGGTATGATCCTTAGAGCTTGTGAAACGATCTTAGAGAAATCATAGAGTTACTTAGAATCATTCATTATTCGTCTTTTCGTGAAATACCTTTGTTTGTACTTGGAGAAATCCATGGAAACCATCGGTTTATGCGAGACATGCGAGCATATGCACTTAATAAGAGAAATCATCGTATTTAAGCATAGAATCCCTTAGAGGTATTTTATCAAACACTTAAAGTGCATCATAATAGTAACCTTCATCCAAGTATATAATCACACATTTTCATACATAAAATCAATACATATAGATAGGGCATAGATAAGAAGAATCATAATTAGTAACTAGTAGGATTGCAAGATTGTAGTAGAGTGTATCTACCTTGGAGAAATCAATGAGTTTGACTCCCAATGGCTGGAACAAGCAAGAACAGTGAGTTCTTGGTTGGAAAACACCAAATGGAAAGGAAGAACTTGATCTTCCACAAGCTTGAACGATCACCAAGGTCCTCTCCTCCTTCTCTTCTTCAAATCCCTCAAAAACAATGCACAAAGGGTTTGTGAAACCCTAAGGCACGAACCCTGCCCTTTTATAGGCAAAGGGTGATGGTTAAAGTCTTAAACACCCTTAATGAAGAAAATCTGCGTATGATCCTTAGAGCTTGTGAAACGATCTTAGAGAAATCATAGAGTTACTTAGAATCATTCATTATTCGTCTTTTCGTGGACGTTTGTTGTATCTTGAATCTTGGTAGAGATCTGTCATTCCCTTGTTACAGAAGTTGAGAGCATTGTCTGTTACAATCTCAAACGGGACCCCGTATCGGCAAATGATGTTCTTTTTCAAGAAAATGTTGAACCACTGATGCTTGACATTAGCATAAGAGACTGCCTCGACTTATTTTATGAAGTAATCGATTGCTACCAGAATGAATCGATGTTCATTAGATGCTTTCGAAGCTATGGGTCCGATGACGTCGATGCCCCAAGCTAAGAATGGCTATGGAGTGGTGAGATTGTGCAACCTGGTTAGTAGTGCATTGACCCTGTCGGCATAGATTTGGCACTAGTGGCACTTCTGTACATGCTGGTAATAGTTAGATTCCATTGTAGACCAGTAATAGCCTAGTCTCAGTATCTTATTGGAAACACACTCTCTGGAATTTTTCCCCATACAAAAAAGTTGACCGTGCGACAGCTATCGAGCGATCGGTAGTTGACCGATCGATCGTAGGTAATGACCGAGCGATCGGTCGACCCCTGCTTTGCTGAAAAACCTTGTTTACACCACTCGAATCTTCCCCAATGCACTTCCAACACTCTTTTATGCTTTCAACACATTCCCTAAGGACATATAGACCCATTGGAACATATACGCCATAATTCCAAACACATATATTAACATAAGACCCATAAGTGTACAAAACCACACTTGGGCACTATTCACACACTATTCATTCTTAGTGAAATGAAATTTCGGGGCTCTACATTACCAAATATGAGTCGCCGTGAACGTCTATCTCTTCAATCCCAATGCCCAGAGCTTCTTTTAGTCCGGCTATGCACGCCTCATATTCTGCTTTATTGTTTGAACATCTGAATTTTAGCTTGACTGAGATAGGGAGGTATGCTCCCTTAGGTGAGATCAGGACTGCTCCTGCCCCATGTCCATGATTGTTAGCGGCTCCGTCAAAATACAACTCTCAGCCGAGGTATTCTTGCTCTTCAAACTCTGCGTACAGAATGGCTTCATCTGGAAATTGATCGTGTACTAAGACGTAGTCTTGTGCTGGACTGTGGGGTAGGTGATCTACAATTGCCTGACCCTTGATTGACTTCTGAGTCATGTAGGTGATGTTAAATTCAGATAACATCATGAACCATCGGGCTGTTCTCCCGGCAGTGGTTGACTTTTCCTATAAGTACTTGAGTGGGTCTATCCAAGATCGGGATTGCCGGGTAAGAGAGCAGATAGTGCCATAGATGCTGAGTAGCCCAGACCAGTGCTAGACAAGATTTCTTGAGCAGGCTATGCCTCTCTTCATACTCTAGCAGACGCTTACTGATGTAGTAGATGGCTTGCTCTATTCTGCCTGTTTGGTCATGTTGTGCCAGGACGCACCCTATGGAGGTTTCTTGTACTACGATGTAGAGTAGCAATGGCCATCCCAGTGTATAAAGCACAACTACTAGAGGATGGAGAAGATACTGCTTTATTCTGTTAAAGGCTTCCTCGCACTCGTCTGTCCAGGCTGTAGGTAAATTCTTCCAGAGAAACTTGAAGATCGGCCCGTATATCGGATTGAGCTGAGAGATGAATCGATTGATGTACTGAATTCTGCCCAGGAACCCACGGATTTTCTTTTAAGTTTGGGGAGTTGGCATTTCGATGATTGCTCTGGCTTTGGTTGGATCGATCTTAATGCCTCTTTTACTGACTATGAAGCCGAGGAGCTTTCCTAATGAGGCTCCAAAGACACATTTCATCGGATTTAGTCTTAAGCTGAATTCTCTGTGACTGTCACACAGTTTCTTCAGGTCTTCAGGATGCTGCCTCATGGTAGGTGATTTGACGATCATGCCATCCACATAGACTTCAGTTAACTTGTGGATCATATCATGGAATAGTGTCGTCATGGCCCTCTGGTAGGTTGCCCCTGCATTCTTGAGTCCGAAGGGCATTACCTTGTAGCAGAATGTGCCCCAAGGTATGATGGAGGTTTTCTCCATGTCTTCTTCTGTCATTCTGATCTGGTTGTATCCGGAGAAACCATCCATGAATGAGAGTATTTCATGCCCTGCAGTATTGTCGATCAGGATGTCGATGTGTGGAAGAGAGAAGTTGTCTTTAGGGCTTGCCTTATTCAGATTACGGTAATTGATACACATTTGGACTTTGCCATCCTTCTTGGGTACCGGCACAATGTTGGCTAACCACTTAGGGTAGGTTGCTACTGTTAGGAAACCTGCTTTGATCTACTTCTCTAACTCTTCTTTGACCTTCTGTGACCATTCGGTCTTCATCCGTCTCAATTTCGGCTTAACTGGTCTGACTTCGGGGTTTAGGGGCAGTCTGTGTACTACCAATGCTAGGTCTAGGCTGGGCATGTCTGCATACGACCATGCGAAGACGTCACTGTAGCTCTTCAGGAAGTTGATCATGTCTGTTCTTTGCTGCAGGCTCATGATTGTGCCAATTTTTGACGAGCTAAGGATTATCTTCGAATCTGAGGTTTATAGTCTCAGTGTCCTCGATGTTAGACTGCAGTAACCTTCACTGTGCTCTAAGAGGTCCAAGATTTCTTGAGGCGGTTCCTCTTCATGTTCTGAGTCATACTTAACTTCCGAAAGTGCAAGGAGGGTTTTAGGGGTAGCATTATCAGAGGTGATTTCCTGGTAAATCATTAAGCTTAGTTTAACATGCTTTTCGTTATTTTTTTGTTGGCTTCAAGATACTAGGCCTTCCAGGGGAAGAGTTCGTGTGATTTCGTCATCAGTCGATTTGAAAGTGTTTTATGCAAAACATGTTTTTGAGTCAAAACATCAGATTTTTGTAGAAAAAACATGATTGTTATTTACAAAAATTAACTCAACAAAAAGAGGCTGACAGTGGTCGACACTTGGATTTTACAATAGGAGCAAAAAAGAAGATAGGAGCAGAAGTATGGTGCTTCGATCACTGCTTAAACGAACGAACCTACCTTGCATTGTGCTTGTCCCGGCGCTGAATGACCTCGATGGTTAGAGCTTCAGTCCACCAACAGATTAGTGGTCGGTAACTGGATGATGCCTCGGCGATATTGGAGAGGGTGCAGACCTGCTCTCCCACTGGATCTTCTACTACTGCGGCGTCTTCTATAGTTCGTTCACCGAACATTTGTGCCATATTAAATGTTTATGGATCTGGAATCCCTGAAGACTCAACACTGGGCTGGGGGTTTGAGGTTTTGGCAACTGGTGCAAAAGGGGAATCAGGGTAGGGTTTGAACGTCCCTACCGGGAAGGTTATAGAGATGTGGGGTCGGGGCTCTGGTTTTGCCAACTGACTGTTCTTCTTTGTGAGCTTGGAGAGATAGTCTTCATACTTAGGCTTGTCTCCCAATCTGAATGACGGAGTGTAGCGAGGAGGTGTATATATCTTCTTCATCCAGTCCTGACCCCGGTTGGTAGTTTATCTTGTCCATCATCTTGACAAATGGCGGTACTACTTGATTGCTTTGCTCTTCTATCCGGACGATAGAACTGACTTGCTCAAATTGGTATGTCATGAAGGCGGTGCCTTGCCCTAGCTCTTGGATGTCCCTGAAGGAACTTGCCATCTCCTCTGAAGGGATCATGACCAAGTGGTCATCCTGGATAAACTTGATTCTCTGATGGAGAGAGGGGGGGATGGCTTCGGTCGCATGGATCCACAGTCTCCCAAGGAGTAAGGTGAATGAGGTTGACACATTCACGATATGAAAGTTTGTTATAAACTGTGTTGGTCCGACCTTGATGGTCAGGTCAATGTCACCTGGATTCTACCTGGTTGAGTTGTCGAAAGCCCTAATTGTCATGGGTCTCTTTTTCACCTGACTGAGGTCCAACCTTAAGCTTTGTAGTGTAGACAGAGTGCAGACGTTGAGGCTGGAGCCGTTATCGATTAACACTGATTAAAGAGTCTTATTCATGCACTAAACTGCAATGTAAAGAGCCCGGGTGTGATCTCTGTCACCCTCCGGTATTTCTTCTTCCATGAAGGAGATGATTCTTGATTCAAGCACTTGCCCCACCACATGCCCCAGTTTCTCAGGCGTGATGTCTGGTGTTACATGAGCGTTGTTAAATATCTGGAGTAACTGCTTCTGCTGATGCTCACAAGTCAAAAGGAGACCCAAGATGAAAATTTATGCTGGCATTTTGCTCAACTGCTGCATGATGTTGAACTCTTCTACCTCTTCCAGTATTTTCAGTAATACTGCTAAGTTTACTACCTTTTTTGTTGGGTCTACCACCCTTGCTTTCTCTTTCTCTGCTCCCTTCTCCTTTGCCGGCTCAACCACTTGAGGTTGGTACACCCGACCAGATCTGATAAGGTTGGCAATGCTTTTACTCTCTATGATGAGACAGTGGGGAGCAGGTACATGGTTGATGTTGAAAGGTTGAGCGAGGATGTAAGGGATCCTGACAAGGCCTATAGAGGTGGAGGTTTAAGCTGGGGCTACAGAACAATTTGCTGGGCAAGGGATAATGTAGATGATCTATTCAGGGACAGGGATCTATACTGGAGACTGGATGGTCTGTATGTTTGATTGAGGAAATGAAATTATGACTGAACGCTGGTAAGAAGGCCTGATGATGCCGTCATTCACTGCGGGTGCGTTAGGTCTTAGCCGCCCTGCCCTCGGCTCTTCCCACTCAATCAAATTGACTTTATTATTATGTGGGGAAGTGGTGCTTGGTTGATATTGGTGTTTTCAAGGGCCAGTTCAACCTTACCCTCATCCAGGAGATCTTGGATGTCGCATTTCAGACCAATGCAATAGTCTGTTGCATGACTTGGGCCTCGATGAAAGGAGCAGTGATGATCGGATCTGTAATTTTTGTTTTGTTTGTCTGGAGATAAGAGAGGGGTAGGGCCTCTCAAGGTGAGGAAACCCTGCTTGGTCAGAAAGTCCAACAACTGGCTGAGTGTGTATGGAAGAGGGGTGAAGTTTCTAAGGGGATGATTTTACCCCTGGTTTTGTCTGCTTAGCCAAGTGTTTCTAGGTGCTGACTGAGACTGAGCGATTGGAGCCAGCAACCTGATAGGTGCTGTAGAAGATACCATCCTTCTTTTCTTCTCTGGTCCTGGGGACCGCCGCTTCTGCTAACTAGTGCTGCTGTTCTGAGGGGATCAAGCCCTAAACTTGAGTGAATGACTCCACTCTGAATGGTCGTCTCTATGCGGGCACCTATCTTGACAATGGTGCCAAAGTCTTCCATTGGTAAAGTTACCATCAGAGTGAAGTAGAGCTACTTCAGGGTGTCCATAAACATGTTCGTCAATTCCTCTTTAGGGATCAGAGTAGGGATCTTTGCTGCCATTTCCCTCCAGTAGGTGGCGTACTCCAAGAATGACTCGTTGTTGCGTTGGTTTATCTGCTCCAGCTGGCTTCTTTACGGTCAGAGCTCCTGGTTAAAGGATTACTGCTCCACAAAGTTTTCCATGACATCTTGCTAAGTCTTGATTCGTTTCTTGTCAACCGACATCCACCAAGTAAGGGCTGCCCCCTTCAGAATTTTCTGGAAATATTAGATGAGCAGAGATGGTTCTTGTTGTGTTGAAACATGTCCCCCAGATACAACTGTAGATGTTGCTTCGGGTAGCCTGTGCCATCGTACTTATCAAAGTCGGGTACTTTGAAACCTGGGGGTACAGCACCCCGGATGAGAAAGTCAGGTCTTCTAATGATAAACAGGGGCTGGCAGATGCCCCCTTCATGCGTCTCATCTCTTCTTTCATCTGCTTAATCTTCTCGTGCTGGTCCCTGAGGGACAGAGTAGGGTCTGAAGATGATGGTCTGTCCTAGTTGACGTGAGAAGCCTTAGGTTGTTCATTAAACTGATCATATTCTGCATCTCCTCCGCTTGTTGCGGGCCCAAGGTTAGGAATGATTATGAGGATATGCTGATATGGCTCTGAATGAGGCTGCTCAGGAGTTTCTCCGGTAGGGTTTCAGATGTAGGGTTCTTCAGTTCGGGCACCAATGAGAACCTTTAGGGATTCCAGAACACTGTCTAATTTGGCTTGCATGACTGTGATATCTCTCTCGTGAGACTGCAGGATCTCACTGGTTCTTTGATGCTGATCGGACGGTTTAGCCATTCATTCTGATTGACTGTCAGTAGAGGTGTGTTGGATGCTTCTTTCGTGACTGGTACTTCAATCAGAATTGAGTCTATGACTGCTGCTTCTACGAGAATTATAGTCATAGAGCGAGTCATGGGTCGGCTCATGCAACTGAAAAAGATGTAACGGCTAAACATGAATATGCATGATGCTATGAAAGGATTTTTTATTGATGCATACAAGGTGAGTACAGGACTATGTGACCCAAAAAAAGAAAAAGACTCGATCCTAGGTAAGCCCATCAAGGATTGCGAAGTCAAGTGGTTGGGGCACACCATTGAGGTCCATGATTTGTTGTTGGAGGGATGTGACCTCAACCTCCATGTTCTTAATTGTCTTAGTAGCATTGAACATTCGGAATCCGAACTGTCATATCTGGGAGGTCATCTCAACCTTTGCACTATCAAACTATTCTTGGTTGAAGTGCAGTTAGGCCCTGATGACGGTTGTTTCTCTGGCATCGCCTCTGCATCTATTCTAGAGAGCTTGGACTGTATGCTCGAGCTGTTTGACCTGTCCCTGCATAGCTTGAAGTTCATGGTTCCGCTCTGCTTCTTATTACCTGAATGCTTGCTGGGCTTTCCGTAGCCTTCTCTCTTTCTACTGGATCTGGAGCTGTCTCTCCAGGAATATGTCTCTCAGGGAACTACAATTTCAGCTATGGGTATAGTTTCGTGTGATGGAGCTGAGACTGGTGTGGGCAGTTTCCTTGGTGTTGGCATACCGGATGGAATGTCAAGGTCTTCTACCCATAGTCGGTATACTAAATCGGTTGGTGGTCTTGCTGTAACCACAAAGTCTGGTCATTGTTCTTTTCGGGAGCTTCGCCAATCGGACTGGAAGCGTCGTGTGAGGCTTTTGGAGTGCATTGTGAAGGTGATCTAATCATTCCCCTGTCGGTCTATCACTGGGATACGCTGAGGGAGTCCAAACTAACGAACAACTCTGAGTAGTGCATAGATTGCTGAGCTGGTTAGACCGGCGAGGATCATGCATCTCCCTCCTGTTATGACAACACAAGGGAGCTTTTTCAGGATAAACCATTCGTATTTCCATATGATCTCTTCCTCTGATAGGCCTTGGAGAAGCTGGTAGAGCGTTCTCACGTCTGTAGTCACTATCTATCCCTGATTCTAAGAAATCTTCTAGGGTAGACTGTATGCATTACGGAGATCCGTCGGTACCGGAATGATCGTAGGTAGGTGTCCTACTAACCATAGGTGCAAGAGTGACGCATTAACATGGAAGATGCCCTTTCTGTAGTCTGCTGCTTGGTTGAGGGCCCTGAGAAGCTCTGCAAGGATAGCGGGTATGACTGTTCCGAAGCTACGCATGTCTTCGATGATCCCACCAGTTCTGATTCGGCGAGGGTGCGACACTCTGGGAATACCAGCTAAGACATAGCTATCAGTGCAAAGGCATTGAGATTGTGAAGTTACGCTGTTATGATGTCAGGGTTCTACTTGTGGCTATACTGATCTTCTAGATTGGACACGGGTATCCGATCATAAGAGCCGTTGGGACCGTGTTGCAAGCAAGTAGACTTTATATGCAAAAACCTTGATAGGTCTGCCTGGTATGTTGTCTTGTAGGGTTTCGCCATTCCTGTTTAAACCAAGAATGTGTTAAATCTCTTCCAGTGTTAGACACAGTTCATTCTGACCAAAGCAGAACACCATATGTGATGGGTTCCAATAATGGGTAGCAGTATTAATGAGACGCGGGTTCGGTTTAACCATGGATAGGTCTAAGATGATCCTGATTTTGTAGTATTGAGTCCAAGTGAGATCCTGACTCGGAGTGAGAGAGCTTCAATTGATTCCCGGAGGTTGTTGTCACATATCGCCTGTGAAGTCAAATGCACAGACTGTGATGGTTGACCAATTGACTTAACAATCCCTGAAGGTCCTGTCATTTACCTGGACAAGAGATACACTCGATATGAGTATACTGTGTATACTGATGAAAGTGCAAACATGATGATGATTGTATTTTTTTTATTTTTCTTGATTTTGATTGGATGTGATAAGGCACATGTAAGCCAATAGGACAGACGAACGGAGGTCCGATGTGCTTTACCCGGGTTGTTGGAAACCGGGACCTATTAGGTCAAGGTTAGGGATAGGTCTGGGGAAGACTTATTCGCCTGAGATTTAAACCCCATATGCTATGTCGGGTGTAGGGTTTGATGCATTTTATTACAAGCATAAGTTTGGCTCATTACATGCCCTTGAGTTGGTGCTTATCAGGGTAAATGTGTCCGGATAGTCAATCCTGATTGGGGACAGGTATAGGATGCAAGTAAGTTAGGGTTTAGAATAACCCTCCTCGTATGGGTTTCTTGTAGACTATACCATAGCCTAGGTTATATGTATAAATTTTGATTTGATACAATTGTGTTCGTAGAAGGATGAGGGGTCACTTAACACCGTATATATGACTCCCCGGTATAGAACATACCTGAAAATAGACGATTGGTGTAAGCAGGAGCGTTCAAAATCCTTCCCTAAGGGTAATCACCCACCTGACGTAATTCTGTGGACCTCCAAGACTTTTAAGCCTCTGACATTGATGATGATCATCTACCAGCAGTAAGCGTAATAAGCCTGTCTAATGGGTTTAATAGGATATTACACTACTATACTATGTATGATATGAACAGTACACAATTAACCTAAAGAGGTGAAATGATTAGTATTAAATTGAATACTTAGGCATTTGAACAAGATTTTTTTTAATTGGCTTAGACCTAGGTTCCGGGTTTAACCTTAAGAATCCCCAGCAGAGTTGCCAGAGCTGTGAGCACGGGATTTCACTTCCTCACCTCACGGGGTTTTATGTTGAGAACCGCCACTTCAGAAGAGATAAGTCCTTGGATTGTAGATAAGGTCTTGGTCTGTGGAAGTGGTCTAGGTGAGAGGTTTGGTTAAGTCCGGGGAAGGTGTTAGGCACACCGAGACTTTCATTTTTCAATGGTTCCCGACTTTCTAGGTGTAAACCAATTTTAATCAAGTTATTGTTCAAATGCCTAAGTGTTTAAAGTAATACTAATAAAAAAAAAAAGCTAACTAGGGTCGAACCCGGGTTGGGTTGCCTACGTACTCACAAGGGTGAGATCAGACCGAGCGTAGTTCTGGCACATGAGCCCATGCCGAGGCTAAGGGGTGTGTGTGTGCACCAAGGGTGGCTAAGGGTCTGACCCAGAGGTTAGGGTTTGGTTGACCAGGTTGGTCAAGTGTATGGTTTAAGCTCGATAGGCTTAAGGTTAGTCCGGTAGACTAAGGATTAGTCCGGTAGACCAAGATCTAGGCCCGGTAAGCCAAGGGGTAAGTCCGGTAGACTTGGATTAGGCCTGGTAGGCCAATGGTAGATTTAACCAAGATTAGGGTTACTAACCGGGGTTAAGGGTCAAACTAACTATAATTAGGATTGCTAACCACAGTTGAAGCTAATGAGGTTAAGCCTGATAAGCTGAGGTTGGGCTCAGTAAGCCAAGGGTGAACCTGGTAGGCTAAGAGATTAGGCCCAATAGGCTAAAAACGATTTTAACCGAGGTTAGGGTTGCTAACCGGAGTTAAATGAAAAGTCAACCTGGTTAGGGTTGCTAACCATGGTAAAGAGGCCAAAGCAGATACATTTTGGTGACTTAGCAATTTCAGAATATTTTTAACATTTTGTGAAATTTTTCTAAGGGTTAAGGGGTGCTTAACCATGGTTAAAAGTTAACCAGAGTTGGTTTAGCCCTAGTTAAAGGTCTAGGCAGGTCAGGGTAGGCCCAGAGAGCTTGGCAGGGCCTAGAATGGTCTTCTACCTGGTCTGGGCCCTGTGCAAAAGCCCAACTCTGATACCACCTCTGTAACGACCCTAAAATCCCACCATGACCAAAATGAGACTTTGGACACATTACATTTCTTAAACATGCTTAAATCCATGACATACAAGGCATACTAACACGAGTCTCCAAAAATAAGGATGATAAAATTTCGATTATATAAAACCAAACCATCCTTTACAATGGTCATCTGACAAACATAACATAACCCATCATAGACCAAGTAGTCTGGTACCAATTGTAAAGTAGTCTGATAAGCAACATCTTCTAAGAGTTGATTACAATTCATTTAAAACTGAAACAACAAACTAGTAATAAGGAGAACTATTTAAATCCATAGCTCCTTCCTTAGGAAGCTCACCTTCTTCTCCCTCTTACGTGTACACCTCCTTAGTCCACGGCTCCTCTTTTAGACCTGAAGACAATGACAGGTCGACTGAGTATGAAATACTCAGTGGATAAACAATCCAACAACAACATAAAGTAGCATGAGCAATATCAATATCATACCTTAGTTTATCTATGCTTAATCATAATAGATTCACGTAACATAGGCATATTCAGAGTGCGGAGCATATAAGATGTCATAACATCATCTTGACTCGTGTACTTGTGTGACTCTTCTTCATGAACTTGAACTTAACATATGCATAAACTCATACATGCATGATCCATAGTGTGTTTATCCCATCAATGCAAAATTCATAGTGTATTTGTCCCGACAACGCATAATGCATAGTGTGTTTGTCCCATCAATGCATAATTCATAGTGTGTTTGTCCCGATAAAGCATAATCATAGTGTTTTATCCCGACAATGCATAATTCATAGTGTTTTGTCACATAGTCGCGGCAACATATAGAGTGGTGTGTTCGTAACTGGGGATCATTCTTTCATAGCATAATTCTTAAAATGTTCGTGTCCAATGCATGCATGCTTCTGAGACAAGTGAACTCATGAGACTTAAATACTTATCATGCGAATGAATGTGCGCTTGAGTGTCGTGATTGGAATTCAAATAAGTCGTCCCTTAGATTTCGATCTTCCGTTAAGAAACTCCGCTAGGTTACATCTCCTTAGTTAGAGAATTCCCAACGTGGAAGATTTTCCTCTAAGGTTTGGCCTACCCGAATACCGATCACCATACAAAGCAAACAAGGCATAATTTATCATGACAAACAAACATATCCATTTAACTAAGTTTCTTAATAATCAATAGCATTATACTAGCATTTATCATTTTTTAAGCATTTCAACAAACACCTTGAGTGCGTTAATTATGGATACTTTGCCCTTTCCCATTTTTAACATTCCACCACACCATAATCCATCCATACAACTCAAACATAATCCACATCCATACATTCTTCTCATCCTCCATGGTGTTTCTCATTCTCCATACAATCCATTCAAAGCATTAAACCACATTTCCATTTCTGATCAACTTAATTCATACTTAATTGGGAAAAACATATCAAATCTCTATTTCTTATCATTTCTATCATACTAATATTCATCAAACATCATTAATAAGGTTGAGTTAGAGAGTTTATCGACCTTAGGGATCCTTCCCTTGGATCCAAAACGCTTCTAAGAAGATTTGAGGTTGATATCCAAGCTTTCCTTGTAATTTCCAAGCGATCTCCTTCTCCATGAATTTCTCCCTCAAAACCCTAGGTTTCCTCTTCTCATTTTCCAAATTAGGTTTAGAAATGTTAGAACCCTAAAACCCTCAAAATATAACCTCTATTTATAGTCTAGGGGTTTAAAAACCACAAAATCTGAAACCCGTTTTAAAAAAATCTGGGCGCAATTGCGATCGATCGTCATATTGGGCGATCGATCGTCACTCGCCTGACGATAATCATCCCGACTGATGTGATCGATCATCTAAAAAATAGAAACATCCCTAAATTTCTCGATTCTAATGATCGATCGTCTTATTAGTGCAATCGATCGTCGCACAAAACAGGGGCATAACCTGGTTCCAGGTTCTGGACGATCGATCGTCGTTCTCCTGCGATCGATCGTCAGCTCTAAAAATTTCACCCTATTAATACCTAAACCAATTAGACTTTGCTACACCGCTTAGATAAAGTTAGACTAAACTACCCTTATTAACTCTAATAAAGACATGAAAGAGGATTCAGGTCTCTATAGTTCTGTAACTGAGTATCTAAGAAAATTTAAGTCAATATGTGATGAACTTGCAGCCATCCGAAAACTGGTAGAAGAAGAGAATAAGGTCTACTGGCTTTGCACTGGCCTACGAAAAAAATACAATATTTTTACTACTTCAGTCCTGAATAGGCCTCCTTTTCCTTCCTGGACTCAATTTATTTCTTCTCTCACGAGCTATGAGAGTAGAAATAGTCCTCAAAACTTTGAAGGGGATGAAGTTAATGAATCTCATGCCTTTTTTAGTTCAAAACAAGGCAAGAGAAATCGTTTCAATAATAAAAAAATTTGAACAATAATCAGGGACATCAGGGAGGAGGAAATCAACATTTCAATTCGCAAGGCCGCGGTTTTACTCGAGCGGGTCAGAATCGTGGCAATAATGGCCCACAAAATAATAATGGTGAATCATTGAAGCAACAAACATACCAACAACGAGGACCCACAAACCGTAATGGCGAATTGAGTTGTCAAATTTGTGGTTGATTTGGACACTCTGCATTGAAATGCTATAATCGCTTTAATCATGTTTATCAGCCTGAAGACAAAGCTCAGACTCTAGCAGCAATGTATATCAATGATCCTCAGGATCCTGAATGGCTTCTAGATATAGGTGCGAGCTCTCATATGGCACACAACCCAGGTATATTTACCTCTCTTAGACCCTATAGAGGTAATGATAAAATAATTGTAGGCAATGGTCAAGCACTTGAAATTTCTCATATTGGCACTGCTTCTATCCCTGTTGGTTCTCAAAAAATTGATCTTGATAATGTCTTGCTTGTTTCAAACATTGCTCGTAATTTTTTATTTGTTAGTCAGATGGTTGATGAAAATTCATGTATTTTTGTATTCTCATCCGATGGATTTGTGATTAAGGATTCGAGAACAGGGAGGATTCTGGCAAAGGGGTCTAGAGATGGAAGCCTCTACTCGTTTGGAGGAGGAAAGCAAGCGCTTTTTTCTATACGATCGAGAAAGGAAACTGAAGAGGTGTGGCATCAGCGTTTGGGTCATCCCCAACCAAAGATAGTCCGTTTGTTGAATAACAGAAATTTTATTTCAGTAGCTAAATGGAATCAATACCAATCAGTTTGTTCGGGTTGTCTGTTTGGAAAAAGCTAAAAGCTACCATTTTTTATTGATAATAAAAGGTCGAGTGATATTTTATTTAAAATTCATTGTGATTTATGGGGACCTACTCCGATTAATTCTGTGCAAAATTTTTGGTATTATACAGTATTTGTTGATGATTTTTCGCGATACACATGGATTTATCCTCTTTGTAAAAAATCTGATTTTTTCAAGTGTTTTGTTATCTTCAAGAAAATGGTGGAAAATTTGTTTGACACGAAGATAAAAAAATTTCAGAGTGATGGAGGAGGGGAGTTTATACAAAAAGAGTTTCTTGATTTTTTAGCTGAGCATGGAATATCAAGACAAATGTCATGTCTAGGAACTCCCGAGCAAAATGGAATTGCTGAAAGAAAACATTGGCATATCATAGAACTTGGATTGTCTATGCTATTTGCAAGCAAGGTTCCAAAGAATCTCTGGGTTGATGCATTTTTTACAGCAGTTTTTCTAATTAATAGACTTCCATCCTCTACATTGAATATGGAGACTCCTTTCAGCTTTCTTATGGAAGGGACCCTGATTATTATTCTCTACGAGTGTTTGGATGCAGATGCTTTCCCTATCTCCGCGATTATGCTAGAAATAAGTTTTCACCAAAAACACTACCTTGTGTTTTTATTGGTTACAGTGTTGTTCACAAAGGTGACAAATGCCTTCATCCATCTACAGGCTAAGTTTATACTTCCAGGCATGTTGTGTTTGATGAAAATATTATGCCTCATACTAATCATACATCATTGCAGGATATCAATTCTTCTCTAGGGGAGCAAGCAGAGCTTACTGTCACTGTCTTTAATCAATGGCGTGAATGTCAGCAAGAACAACCTTAGACGTCACAAGATGGTTCCTCAAGTAAAATGGGTTGTCGTCTCCAAAAATCACTCATATTCCTATTGACTCACCACCTATGTCACCACCCTGGTCACGACCTCCAAGCAGATCAGCATCCCAAGAAATACCATCACTTCAGACTGGTGATTAGCCACATGTAATATCAATGTCCCCTGTTCTTTCATCACCTGTTGATGATAATCAACAACCAGACTCAGTTGCCCATGTGATTGATGATGTGCCTACAGATGCTACACTAGCTCCTACTGATGATGGTGCTCTAGACTCTACTCGTGTCACCCCAACTCATCCTTATAACACTAGGGGAAGCAAGGGTATTAGAAAACCCAAGGTCCTTTTTTCTTTAGCTGTTGAAGAGAAAATTATTCCTATAGAACCCAAGACTATGAAATCAACACTTAAACATCCAGGCTGGGTTTCAGCTATGGAAGAAGAATTACAAGCACTTAAGGAGAATAGGACTTGGGTTCTTGTTCCAAGAGACAAGAATATGAATGTTGTTGAGTGTTGTTGGGTTTTCAAGACGAAATTGAAGGCAGATTGTACTTTGGAACGCTTGAAGGCTCGACTCATTGCTAAGGGGTATAGTCAACTTGAGGGTATTGACTTTGAAGAAACTTTCAGCCCGGTTGTTAAACCCCAGACTATTCGAGTTGTTCTTACTATTGCACTCTCACGAGGTTGGAGTCTTCGACAACTTGATGTAAAGAATGCTTTCCTTCATGGTTATTTGAAGGAGCTAATCTATATGGAGCGGCCTCCAGGATTCACTTATTCAAATTATCCAACTCATGTTTGCCAATTACGCCGAGCTTTATATGATTTCTGTCAAGCACCACAGGCATGGTTTGATAGGTACAGTAACTTTCTTTTGGAGTTTGGATTTTTTTGTAGCATGCATGATCCTTCGCTATTTGTTTTGCACTCCTCTCGTGGCACGATTTTGTTACTTCTTTATGTTGATGATATCGTACTCACTGGAAGTAATGCTGAATTTCTCCATGCCTTTATCGCTAAGCTGGGAACATAATTTTCTATGAAGGACTTGGGTCCTCTTCACTATTTTCTTGGTATTGAGGTGACATCTACATCCACTGGGCTATTGTTGTCTCAAGGGAAGTATGGAAGGGACATTTTAGTTCATGCTCAAATGGTGACATGTCGAGCTATCTCAACACCTTTGGCTACCAAGCATGGTTATGGTTTTGACAGTACAATGATGGATAATGGGAAAGAATTTCGCAGTCTAGTTGGTGCTCTTCAGTATCTCACTCTGACACGCCCTGATTTGTCTCCTGCCGTTAATCTTGTCTGCCAGTTTATGCACGCTCCGTCCACTGGCCATATTCTTCTTGTTAAGCGAATATTACGATATGTTCAGGGCACCCTTGATTATGGTCTTCATCTTATTCGTCATACCTCGATTGATCTCTATGCTTTTTCAGATGCTGATTGGGCTGGATGTCCTCTCACTAGAAGATCTAAATCCGGATATTGTGTTTTTCTTGGATCTAATTGTGTTTCCTGGGCGTCCAAGAAACAACCAACTGTTGCTCATTCTAGCGCCGAGCGGAGTATAGGTCCATGGCTGTTGCAACTGCAGAGTTAACATGGATTTCCTTTCTTCTTCGAGATATTGGTGTTGGTTTATCTCGTCCTGCTACATTATTTTGTGATAATATGAGCGCTCTATATATGTCAATTAACCCTGTTTTTCATGCACGCACCAAGCATATTGAATTGGATTACCACTTTGTTCGTGAGAAGGTTGGTCGTAGTTCTCTTATTACGCGGTTTGTTCATTCTGAATCTCAGCTTGCCAATATTTTTACCAAACCTTTATCGAATGATGTTTTTTGAGGCCTTCGTGTCAAGCTCGGTGTTCACTTTGTTACACACCAAGACTTGAGGGGGGGTGATAAGGAACGGTCTCTAAAGAAGGAAATAATAATATCTTCTCCTCAAATCAAATTTCCAACAAAAGAGAAACTCCTCACTCAAGAGGAAGTTACAACCAAAGAGGAGACTAAAGAGGAAGCTACGAAAGAGAAATTCCTCATTCAAGAGGAAATTACAACCAAAGAGGAGACTTAAAGAGGAAGCTACGGTTGGGTGTGGTGTCACACCCTCCTAATTTATTTCTTTTCCTCTTTTCTCTCTCATCTCATTAATTGTCTTTCCTATTCTCTCTCTCAACCCTCTCATACGGTTTGTATATAGAGAAGTGAAGAGCTTTTGGATCTTCCGTGGATCTACGCAAGAGTGCCGAACCACGTAAGTTGTTTTCATATCTTTGATTTGTTTTAATGATCTCAAGCAATGGATGGGAAAGCCAACAAGGAATCAAGACCTTATCCAGACCAGATGGAACCATTAGACCTTCCTAGGAGTTAGATGGAACCATTCTAGCCAGAGCTTAATTTGTAGAAACAAGGCCGCCAGATGGAAAATTTCAAACAGTGGTTGGGCAGGCCTATCTTAGGTAAATGCATAGTAGGAATTGACCTGATGACCCAAGATCTTGAGTAAGTATTCAGATGCGAAAGTGGGGAATTGCCACTAATGCTGCGAGCTAGATAGGTGCAACTACTTTCTTAGCCATTGCACTCGCAATTGATAAGTACCCTAGACTAAGGTAGTGTTTGGATTCACTTCTAGACTGACTTTTAGTGACATTGGGCACTTGAAGAGTCAAAATTCAGCTAAAATCTCGTTTTGGTTCTGCACTTAAAAAAACTTCTCCAAGATTCAAAACTCATAAAAAGGAAAAATATTTGATTTAAGGGGAAGCTGCCTTTTGTGGGAAGTCCCAAAATTTTAAAATAAATTATTTTTCCTTAAAAGTTATTTTAAAGAAGTCTTTCTCGTCTCAAAAAAGTTTATCCAAACAAATAACAAACGGGAGTTGGGCTGCTGACCAAGACCACGACTTAGGTAGCCAAGGTCTTGAGTTCGAACCATTGTTGGCCACACTTATGCTATGTTTGGTTGTCGAGAAAATTGGTGAAAATATGGCAAATAAAAGAAAATGTTGGATCTTTAATACAATTTTCAGTTGAGTTTTGTCCAATTTCCTTTCCTTTTTCATGTTTTTACTTATTTTCTCGGCAACCAAACATAGGGGATTTGCACGTGCCAGAGAGATTTAGGCAGGTGCTCTAAGAGGCCTGGATACCCTCATTACCCCAAAAAATATATATATATATTCCAAACAAGCCTTAATACTTTCGGTAATGTTTATTAAAGTACACAAAATTATTATGTTAAAATTCATTTTATTCAGCAGGTAATGTTTATTAAAGTACACAAAAATATTAGGTTAAAATTCATTTTATTCAGCAAGAGCATCCTCTCTTTCTCTCAGTCATCTAAACAATCAGAAACAAGAGGATTAATGACAGAAGACCTTAAAAGCATCGATCAATGAATTTGATTGACAACCCCAGCAGAAACCTGACAGTAAGCTGCAAGTTGATCGAATCCATGTATAATCTCTTTTGTAAAACATGTATCATAACTTCCTCCTGCATGATCCCTTAGATGAACAACACAGGCAATGAGATCTTGGTATGCACCAGCTGAATGCAGTGCAGAGTTCTCGTAATCCTTATTTCCCCAACTAAGCAATCCGTTAACGAGATGCTCTCCCATTAAATCAAACTTAGTAGCACAGAACATGTAGCCTTCCCTACAAGCATCGACTGTTGCATTAGAGACCATTTCATCTACCACTGGTCCAAGAGCTAGAGATAGTGTGAAGGCACAGTTTATGGCTGTGCCACCAAGGCCTCTCAAATCCTCTTGGCCGCTCCGAGGATAGGACTCAAAGCACGTATTGCAGAATGAAGGTTCCAATGTCTGGTTGCATACATTGGATATCAAAGCCGCATCTCCTCTCACAAAGAGTGAGGATTGATAGAAGATGGGAACAAGGAAGAGAGACAAAAAAAACATGAAAAGCCTGAAATGGAAGGCCATCAGGACGTGATAGTGCTAGAAAGTTAGGATTAAACCTGCGTCAACAGAATATATAAAATATACATCAGATAAAAATTCAAGAGTATATCTTCGAAAGATATATATATATATATAAATATATATATATGTGTGTGTGTGTGTGTGTGAATTTTGTACTTAATATGATGAAATTACTCTTTCTCTATATATATATATTAGAATTTAGAAGCAAATGTCCAAACAAAAATCCATACCCATTTAACAATATAAACTTCATAGCGGTTGTCTATCTTCCTTTGGGGAGGTGTGACTTGTGTTCGAGTCTTGGTGTGGATGTTGATGCCCACCATGAGTGCTAACCCGCCCCTAACACCTAACCTAGGTAGATAAATGATTAGGACCAAGATTAAAAAACAAAAAAACAATATAAACTTCTAGCTAATATAGATTCTTACACGCCCATTAGGATTAAAGTTCATCACGGTACTAAGACCACTAAATTGCATTCTCAATGCACTATTAATTCCAAGGTATCACCGTATCAGCTTAAAAAAGAGAAGAAAAAAAAATTTAAAATATATTCTTCCAGAATAATGCACTGCAAATGAAATTAAAACCTAAGTAAGAAAATTCTGTCAAGAGATCAAACCTTCAGACCGGCCGAGTGAGAATCTACTGAATAGAAGCCGTGGCCTTTTAAAAGGATGTTTGGGAAAAAGAAAAAGGCAAGTTTTATAAATCTTTTATGGATTCATTCATTATATAAATGTATTTATGGCTTCCTTCCTTTTATTCTTCTTTTTGATTCTCCAACTTGATTCCACAACTGGGCAAACTTTTGTAAAGGAATTATTCAAAATAGGATATTATGACAAAAAATTCAGTATCAAAGGTATCAATTCAAAATCAAGGTATAGTTGTCTTACCAACTTTGAAATTCCTTATATCATGTATATATATAAATCATCTTCTCCAAATCCTGACCATAAGTACTGCAACAAAGGAACATGGCATCATTTCTTCGAGGTTGCACCCTAACTCACACCATAGCTCTTCTGTGCTTATTCTTCTTCGTGGTGCAATCTTCATGGGCCGCCCGAGTGAGTCCCAACGATGCAATTCTGCTTAACTCCATCTGTTCACAAAAGAATGTGGCACCCTTCTATGAATACTGTCTAGGTGTCCTTCGCTCCGATGCGCGCACAATCACGTCCGACATTGCAGGCATTGGCCGGATTGCTATCGAGCTAGCCATGAAAAATGCAACAGATACTTTAATTTTGGCGTATGACCTTGGAAGGGCGGCCAGCACCGATCGACCATTGCAACTGTACATCGAAATGTGTTTCAGTGGATACACCACAGTTATCTCAAATCTTCAAATAGCTCTCAATAATTTGAAAGCTAAGTCAATGGTGGAGCTGGGGAATAGGGTGCTGGGTGCTGCAATGCAAGCCCGTGTTTGCGAGGACAAGTTCAGCGAAGCACCCAAGCGAATTTCCCCCTTCACTGCTAGGAATGAGAAGATTGAACGTCTTTGCTTCATCATTTCTGCTATTGGAAATCTTCTTGAGCATTAGATGATTCTCGTCTCTCTAGCTCTTTGGATTAGTATGGATGTTTCTCTTTATCATGGCCTTGCAAATTTTACTTTATGTTTGTTTGCCTAGAAAATAAATGAAAGAGAAAAGAAAGAAAATTTGACAAAACACAATTAAGAATTATATTAAAAAATCCAATTTTTAATTTTTATTTTCCATATTTTCACCTATTTTCTTGGCAACCAATCGTACCTCTATGGAAGTGCTAGCTGCACTCTTCCCCTTTAACAATCACTCTAAAAGGAAGAAAAATAGAAATATTTGTATGGCGCTAGCCGCCAGCCGCGCCTCTTGTGGCCCCACAAAAATTTTGCCTTAAGAGCATCTCCAACGCAATAGTCTAAATTTCTCCTCTATTTGAGCATCTCCTCTATATTTAGAGTAGATTGGCCCCACTTAAAGTTTTTTGCTCCAATGGGAGGGAACTCCAAATCACTATTCCTACTCCAAAATACTATTCCTATTTATATGTTTTGGAGACAAAAAAAGAACAATTCATATGTTTTGGAGATGGGCCCACTTTAAAGGATACAATTGGCATTTTAAAAAGATTAAGAGAGAAAAAAAAGGACACAAATGGTATTGTCAGGGGATGAATAGTATTATAAAGGCATCCTCTATTCTCTCTCACATCCTCTAAATATAGAGGGTCACTGTAGCATTATAGAGGACCAACTCTAAATATAGAGTACGGTTGGAGTGCTTTTTTCCAGCAAATACTCTATATTTAGAGTTATAAAGGACAGTTGGAGATGCTCTAATCTTTTCCTTCTTATCCAGCAAGTGCAGAAGGGAGCAAGTGCAAGTCTGCAATTAGCAAAATCTAGTTTTTTGGAAACAAATTATTTTGAGCCGAACTTTGTTTCACAGGGATGAAGCCGAGCTCCCCTTTTTTCACAACTATAACATGTTTGTAATTACTGAATGAGGGTGAGGCAGTTTTGTAACACACCATAATTACGAGATTGCCACCATGGTAGTAGTGTACAAGGGGAGTTGTTTTCTTTCTGTTTTTTTCTTTTTTTGGATGGTGTTAGGTGCACCCCAAGATTTTATGAGTATACCCCCTTTTTTTTTTCCCTTTCAGTTTTTTAATAGCCGCACCCCCATGGTTGCATTGGCCCGTTTCTCTTCTTTCCTCTCTGCACTTCTGCAGACGGTAGCCTTCTTTCTCTCTGCTCATCTTCCTTCGCTACATACCGGTTCCACCTTTGTGCCTGTTCATTCATCCATTAGAAGGAACCTCCTAGTTGAGAGATTGTTGCCCATTCAAATCTCCTCTCATATCTCATAGCCAACTACCACGAAGAAGATAAAGTTTAGGGTTCTAATCCCTTGATAATTTATTCTTCTCTATGAGAGGTATATTTATAAGAATACAAGAGTGTAGGGCATGCCACCTTTATAGGAAACTAATTACAATGAGGAAACTACTAATTACAATATAGGAAACTTATAATCACAAAGTTACTAATTACATAATTAGTATCCAGCTAATAATAGCCTGTTTTAACACTTCCCCTCAAGTTGGTGCATAGATGTCGCTCATGCCCAACTTGTGGAGATGGCTATGAAATGCTTGACTTGACACCGCCTTAGTGAGTATGTCTGCAAGCTGATCTTCTAATCGAACATGAGGAATTTCAATAAGCTTTGCTTCCAACTTCTCCTTAATAAAGTGTCTATCCACATCAACATGTTTAGTCTGATCATGTTGAATTGGATTGTGGGCAATATTGCATGCTGCCTTGTTATCACAGTATAACCTCATTGGATCGGTCGGCTTAATTTATAAATCTTGCATTAAATTTCTGATTTACAGTAACTGGCATACTCCCTTAACCATTCCCCTGTATTCAGCTTCAGCACTGGATCTAGTTACTACTTCCTATTTTTTATTTTGCCAAGTAACTAGATTTCCTCCTACAAATGTGAAATACCCAGACATAGAACGTCTATCATCTATTGACCCAGCCCAATCAGCATCAGTGTAACCTTTAATATCCAAATTATCTCCTTTTGTAAACATAATTCCCTTTCTAGGAGATGACTTCAAGTAACACAATATACGTACCACAACATTCATATGTTCTTTACTAGGATAGTGCATGAACTGACTAACAACACTTAGCGCATAAGCCAAATCAGGTTTAGTATGAGCAAGATACTTTAATCTTCTCACTAGTCTTTAGTAGCGTTCCTTGTTGGCAAGAACTTGATTTGGATGCCAACCCAGTTTCAGATTTTCTTCCATAGGGGTGTTGATCAGGCTACAAGCTGTCATACCAGTTTCCTTCAACAAATCTAAGGCATATTTTCATTGAGACAGAAAAATACATTTTTTTGACCTTGAGACTTCAATTCTTAAGAAATACTTCAATGGACCTAGATCCTTCATTTCGAACTCACGGGCAAGGTGATCCTGTAATGCTTTCTTCTCTTCCGGATCATTCCCAATCACTATCATATCATCAACGTACACAATAAGAGCAGTGATCCTTTTTTTTATTATGCTTTAAGAAGAGAGTGTGATCCGAGTTACTTTGTCTTTATCCGAATGTCTTCATAGTATTCGTGAACCTTCCGAACCACGCTTTATGGGATTGTTTCAAGCCATACATGGACTTCCTCAGCCTACACACCTGTTTGGTTTTTTTAGTCCGCATATTACATCCAGGAGGCAACTCCATATATACTTCTTCTTTGAGATCTCCATACAGGAACGCATTTTTCACATCAAACTGATATAATGGCCAATCAAGATTCGCAGCCAGAGATAACAGAATATGAACTGTATTAATTTTGGCCACTGGTGCAAACGTCTCTTTATAGTCAATGTCATATGTTTGTGCGTACCCTTTGGCAACAAGTCTGGCTTTGAATGTTTTGATAGTTTCATCGGCTTTATGTTTAATGGTGTATACCCACCTGCATCCAACGGGTTTCTTCCCTTCAGGTAACTCAACAATTTCCTATGTTGAGTTCTTTTGGAGAGCCTTCATTTCTTCATTCATTGCTTCCTTTCACCTGGGATCACTCAAAGCATCCTGCACACTACTAGGAATAAATACAGCAGATAATTGATTCACAAATGATTCACCTTCCTTTGACAGTCTATTGTAAGATACAAAGTTACTCAAGGGATATTTAGTTTTGAAACTAAGAATAGGTTTAGAGGTTACTCTAGGTATTCCTCTAGTGACTCGATCAAGTAGCAATTTTATGTGGGGTTCAGAACTCACCTGGGGTTCAGGAGTGTATTCGGCTTCAGCTTCAGAGGGCAATTGGTTAAGTGGTACAGCTTGACAGGGGATCTCTGGCAAATGTGACAATGGAGATACCGGTGGTACTGGGTCCACAAGTTGCTCGGTTGAAATTAATTCCATTAGATCCTGACAAATTTCCTCTTCTGGGCATTCACCACTTATATCCAAGTTGTCACCACTTTCATCCAAGGTGTCTAGAAAATAATTCAGAGTTTGCACTTCATTACTACTCTCCTCCTGAAGTAGAGATTCGGGGGCAGAGTAATACATTTCATTCTCATGAAAGGTAACATCAAGGGTGACATATCTTCTAAGAGAGGGGGTGATAACATCGATAACCTTTCTGATGCGAGGCATAGCCAACAAAGACACACTGGAGAGCTTGGGGTTCCAACTTACTTCGCAAGGGTTTGTGGAGATGTACAAATGCTACACATCTAAATATTTTAGGTGGCAGATTCGGCACAGTAGAAGCACTTACAACCGCATGTAAGGTATTACAGGGGGTCTGAAATTATATTGAACTGGAAGGTACACGGTTAATGGGGTAGGCCGTAGCAGTGACAGCTTCACCCCAGTAGTTGGTGGGCATGTGGGCCCCAAACAAGGAAGCACGAACAACCTCGAGAAGATGACGATTCTTGCATTATGCAATCCTGTTTTGTTGAGGGGAGTAGGGGCAAGTCGTTTAATGAGCAATGCCATGTAAATGCAGATACTGTTTCAAGTCTTGATTGATGAACTTTCCACCATTATCAGTGCGAATAGCCTGTATATGAGATTGATATTGAGTGGCTATTATCCTGTGAAATTGTTGAAAAAGAGAGCTGACTTCATTTTTCGATTTCATTAAATAGACCCAAGTCATACAGGTACAGTCATCAATAAATGAAACAAACCAACGTGCACCGCTCAAAGAAGGGATCTTTGCTGGACCCCAAACATCAGAATGAATAACCATAAATGGTACTGGACTTTTATTCATACTTATTGGAAAGGAAACACGATGACTCTTAGCCAGTTTACATATATCACACTTGAAATTAGAAATATTCAACTGACAAAACAACTTCGGAAACAATTTTTTTAAATAGCCAAAAGAGGCATGGCCTAAGCGTCGTAGCCACAACCAAATTTCTGAATTCTGTAGATGCATCAACCCATCAACTGAGAAAGCTTGAACCAACTGATTTGAACTTGTCGACGTTAGATTAAGATGATAGAGCTTTCCCCTTCTAGTACAATAACCAATTGTCCTCTGAGTCCGAATGTCCTTAAAAACACAAAGATTAGGCCAAAAAATCACAATACAATGTAGAGCACAGGTTATTTGAGCAACAGACAATAAGTTATATTTGAGGGAAGGAACAACCAGAACAGAGTTCAAATTTAAATCCTTAGTCAATGTAATTGAACCTTCTCCAATCACAGGAGAGAGAGTACCATTAGCTGTGGACACTATAGGTTGTTTGGATGGTTTCATAGACTGAATATGATTAATGTCAAAGGTCATGTGATTTGTAACACTAGAATCAATAATCCCTGTACTATTACTATTAGATGCAGAAACATTAAGAACTTTACCAGGGTTACCTGCAGTAGCAATCAAACCCGAGGCCTCCTCCGGAATGGTAGATGATTCAGCAACAACAACAGAGGCACGGGGATTCGGCTTTAAATTTCATTTGCTAGGTGCCTTAGTAGGATCCCACCATTCTGGATAGCCCATTAACTCATAGCAACATGACTTGGTATGTTCGTTTTCACCACAATGAGTACACAAACGTTCTGACCCGTGTAGCTCCTGTTTCATAGTTGCAATTCTAGGAGCCAGAAGACCGGTTCGGGTCTGCAGTATAGTTCGGTGGGCCAAGCGCTCGCTCTAGCCCACAATTGGGTCGTTCTTTGAACCGGTGAGCCAACATGGCAGATGACTCGGGATTATCGGATTCTCCATTCAAAGTGGTCTTACAAGTTGCATCCCAGCATACATACGCATAAGTTTCTTCAAAATCCAATGCTGGATCCTTCTTAAGAATCTCACCTCAGAGTTGTTCAAATTCAGCATTAAGCTCAGCCAGAAAGATATGCACATGCAGTCATTCAACTGATTTTTGATAAGCAATAACATCGTCTGGATCTTTCATGACGATTTTATCGCGATGGTTCAACTCTTGAAAATTTTCTACAAGTTCACCATGGTAGACTGAGAGAGGCCGACCCTCCTGCTTGGTGGAAAAAGCTCGCTGATTCAGTGCAAAAATTTGTGATTCGTCAGACCCATCATAGAAAGCTTAGGCAATGGCATCCCAAATTTCACGTGCGGTGCGCAATCGAAGGTAGCGCTTCATAATATCAGGTGACATAGATGTCAACAATCATCCCTTAACCTTTTGATTTTCTATATACCACTTTGCATAGGAAGCATCAGTGGTTTTTGATTGGGATGTTTTGCCCACAATATACTCAAGTTTTACACGCCCTGCAATCTGCATCTCTATGATTTGGAACCATACATCATAGTTGGATTCGGTAAGGATGATTCCGGCATTGAAACCCGAACCTTCAGATTGAATATGGATGACTGGTGTAGGAGTGGGTATAGGTGAAGATTCGAATGAGTATTCGGTTGTCATGGTTCAAGTGATGGTGGTATGGATGGATTCGGGTTGGCGGTTTAAAGGTGGAAGTCAAGTGATGGTGGATTCGGGTTGGTAGAGGTAAGGATTTGGGTATTGGTGATATGAAACTTTGGTATGGCGTGGGATACTGTTTGAATTAAATAGAGAGATTAATAGCAAGTTGAGACGTCATACTAACTCCCTGGACAACAGGTATTGCAGAAAGCTAAAGGAAAAACGAGAGGAGGACAAAAAAAGTACTGAGAATAGTACATATGCATAATAGTTGAAGAGATACCAATTAGCAATAAGAAAAATATGGTGACAAAGAGCAATTCTGGGCGGTATGGTGGTTTGGGTGGTATGGGCAGCAGTGGCAATGGTGGTATGGACGACGGTGCAGCAGCGGCAATAGTGGTGATGTTTTGGCAGAAGTAAACCTTGCTCTAATACCAAGATAAAGTTTAGGGTTCTAATCCCTTGATAATTTATTCTTCTCTATAAGAGGTATATTTATAAGAATACAAGAGTGTAGGGCAAGCCACCTTTATAGGAAACTAATTACAATGAGGAAACTTCTAATCATAGAGTTACTAATTACGGAATTAGTATCCAACTAATAATAACCTGTCTTAACATA
This sequence comes from Tetracentron sinense, assembly GCA_015143295.1. NCBI lineage: Eukaryota > Viridiplantae > Streptophyta > Magnoliopsida > Trochodendrales > Trochodendraceae > Tetracentron > Tetracentron sinense. The sequence goes on from CM026569.1 coordinate 15,541,586, forward strand.
AGATTATTCCAACTACTATAGATATAATTCTACATATCAAGCTAACTATCATTTACTTAAGTTATGAGAAGTTACTTCCCATTATTTCTCATAACTCAGAATGACGTACCTAACATACAGGCCATTTTCAGTCTTTTAACCTTATTTTCTATAATCATTCAAGTTGCAACTCTTGATTAGAAGGTTAAGAAGCTACGGTCAGCCTATTCAGCTTAGTTATTTTGCAGAACTATTGCTTCATGTAGTTTAGCTATTCCCTGGTTATTCTTACCCATAATGCAAGCACCCCCAACAACATCATATTATTTAATTTATGTAGCTTTTTGTGGACTATCATGTTTTAGCTTTAGATAAAAGGTAGGGATGAGCCCTACATCCATAGCCATCAGTAGCAGATCTATGATATAAGCAAGCCTCCCCCTTAGACTGATTCACTCATTTAATTTTGGTTTGACTTAATAGGTAAGTGATTGGTGTACTATTATTATTTGATTATTGAGGTGTATAAGTAATTTTATGATTTTAATAATGTTTAATAAGTAATTTTTACTAATGGGGGTGCCGTCATCAAAAAGTGGAGTGAGCCTAACAGCACCTCTGTTTTTTAATGGTATGAATGGAAATGGATCACCAACAGCGTAAGCCTAAAAACCTTTGTTTGTTGTGGGGCCCACTTTGTTGAATGACGGGCCCTCCTTCTTTAGGCATAAGCTTGCCCAACCGAACTCCTTGTTTGTGCTTTGCGCAACATGGCAAGGCCGCAACAACCGCAGTTGTTGATTCCTTGTTGCATAAGTGTTGTTGAGCGCTCCACAATTTGCCCCTCCCAAAACAGCCTCATTCTAGTGATATTTGGGGAAATAAACAAAGAAAAGTAGGGTACATTAGTCCATGGATTTTTGTTTATTTTCCAAATTACCCTTACAATTAGGCTTTAGTGCCTACTGTAGCACTAAAAAAAATATTTAATCATCACTTTTAAAAAATTATTAAACAAGTAATTTTTTTACTTTTTGTTATATTCTATTGATGACCAATGACTTGCCTATTGTAGCCAGCAAAAGGTTTACTCTGTTGCTATACTCTGGTGAGCAACGGAATCAGTGGACCAAAAAAAGCCACCTCACCATAAGTCATTTTTTTTCCCTTCATTTTTTGACTTTTTCCTATTTAATTTTTTTTTCCTTTTTTTTTAACACATGTCCACTGATCCGTTGCTCACCAGATACTCTGGTGAGCAATAGAGTAAACCTGCTACGCACCTGCTCTCGGGCATAGCTATGGGATCCGAGCAACATTACAAAAGTTGATTTTAGGTTGAAAGAATCGATTTTAGGCTGTAAGAAATATTCTCACTCATCCAATTTTGCATTTCCCTTCCAAGGGTAGGAGATCGAATGGCAGCCAATCGCCATTGAACTCAAGGAGAGTTCAATCTCAATCTCACCCACAGGTCAACACGTGTCCTTTTTAACTTTCATTAACCATGTTTAAATTTCACTAACCCTTAGAATTCAACAATCTAACCTTCGTTTTAAAAAAAATTAACCCTAGGTTAAGAAATTTTAACCTTAAGTTATTTTTTTTACAAAATAATTTTAATTAAACCAAGGTTATATTCTTGAACCCTAAGGTTAGTGAATCTTAACCATGGTTAATAGGGGTTACAAGAGACACGTTTTGACCTGTGGGTGTGATTAAACTCTCCCAAGTTCGATCTCCAAGAGTAGTTCTTTGATTGTCATTGGTTCATGTGGTTAAGATTCAACCCCCAGGTTCACCTACTTATTCTTGGTTTTTAGAAAAAAAATATATTAATTTCTTTTAAGCCTTGGTTAAAATTCACTAACTCTTAGGGTTAATTTTTTTTCTTCTTATTTTCTAAAAACCAAGGATAAGTAGGTGAACCCTGGGGTGGGTAAATCTTAATCACAGTTAAATAGTGTTAAAAGGGACACACGGCAACCTCAATGGTGTTACCGAACTCCTCGCTCTCTTGGCAAAATGCTTCAAAAGAAGAATGTATCACCAAGACTCTGCCCACCCCTTTTTTTTGCTATACCCAAAATGTCTTTAAAGCTTTTTATTTCTTAAAATGTCCTAAGATCATATTTCAATAAGCAACGTGTCTCATAATTTTTTAATTCAAAATGTCCCTCAAGTTTCTATATCTAAAATTTTTTTTTTTCTTTTTTTTTTCAAAATACCCTCACTAGGGTCCCTCTTCCCCTCTCTCTCCCCTTCCTCTCTCACGTGCATCGCACGTGCCACCCACTAGTTTCTATATTAACCAAGTCATTAACATGTCTTTAAGACAGTACACCATTCATTTTAGAATTTTAATACTCCTAAAACTCAGATTTTAGTCTTTCTCAACTCTAGAAAATATAATAAAAAGAGATGAAAAAGTAGAAGAGAAGACTAAGAATTATGATTCAATCATCCTACCCTAAAATCATTATCTTCACATCCTATCCATGTTTAAGATATAAAGTAACCTAGAATGCATTGATTTAACATCTCTTTTTTGATTTAACCTATCTCACACAATTGAACTATTAACTTACCAATTATATTTAAAAAGACAAGAGAGATCTATTTTAAGAGAATTCTTTAAAAACAACTCACAATTGTTTGTATAATTTATGCTTGAAAGTTTCAAAAAATCGTTCTCATTCTTTCTTTACAAAGCTTGAAAACTAAGGAAACTTAAAGGTAAACCATAGCGAGAGAAAAGACAGTGTTTCCATGATAAGTAGGCCTGAAATTAAACCCTCTTTTAGGCCTCTTTTTATAGAACCAAGAGGCTCCTTTTACTGATTTCTTATTTGCATAGGCTGTGTTTGTTTGCATGGAAAATAGAATGAAAAAGAAAATTTTTCCAACGGAATTATTTTCCAGGAAAAGTTTTCCTGACTTTATAATTTCCACTGTTTGGCTAGAATGAAAAACAATCTCAGAAAATCATATGAAAATATTTTCTACTGTTTGGCTAGAAGGAAAAAAAATTTCACAAAATCATATGATTTTT